>CAUYSK010057093.1:0-13614 GCA_963575035.1 Avahi laniger | reverse complement strand
AAAAAAAAGAAAAAAGAATCCTAGACAGATATGAGATAAAGTATTTGTAAACTGCAAAGAGCTCAAAAACTAAAAGGTGAGTGTGTTAGTCTCCTATTGTAGCTGTAACAAATTGCCACAAATTCTGTGGCTAAAATAATGCAAATTTGTTATCTTATACTTCTGTGGGTCAGAAGTCTGATTTGGGTCTCACTGGGCTGAAATCACAATGCTGGGAGGGCCGCATTCCTTTCTGGAGACTCCTAGGGGAGAATCATTTCAGGAGAATCATTTCCTTGTCTTTTCCTGTTTCTAGAGGCTCCCAGGGTTCCTGGGCTTGTTCCCTCTCTCCATCTTCAAAGCCAGCAAGTTTGCATCTCTTCGATCCTTCTTCTGTGGGCACATCCCTCTTTGACCACTGCCAAGAAATATTCTCCAATTTTAAGGACTCACGTCATTAGGTTGGGCCCACCTGAATAATCCAGGTTAATCTCTCCATCTCAAGGTCTTTAACTTAATCACATCTGCAGTCTCTTTCACCATGTATGGTAAAACAGTCACAGGCTCTAAGAGATTATGGCCTGGACAATTTTGGTGGAGGGTGTTTTTCTGCTTACCACAGTGAGTATTCTAATCACTCTATATCAAAATAAGGCATAGTGAGGGGTTTTGGCTGAGGCTTATGGGATGCTAGATAGGCTAAACAAAGTTTTTACTTAGAATCCAAAATTTGCTTTTTACGTTTGTCTTCAGTAGGGAGTACACTTATTTCATTATTCCTCCCTAAATTATTCTTTACCCTTGGGTTATATAGAGGGCAACTTTCACTTTCTTTGTGTGTGCACACACGTGCATATGCACATACACACACGCACATCATCATAGTACAGGCTTCCCTAACTGCAGAGCACATTTCTTATACTCTAACAGTGTCCAAAATCTTTCTACTGCAAACTTAGACAATAGGAAGTTAATAGGAGTCGACATTTTTTAATCCTCTGAGCACCATGATGTTGCACAGTATGTATGTGCTTTAAAAATATTTACTAGAAGAAGAGTTCAATGTTTGCTCTAGAGAAATTCAGTAGATGTAAAGGAATCTCCGAATAGAACTGGAAGGTAGAACAAGTGACTATCCCACATATAGCACCTGGGGAAAGGGCTTGTAATTTGTCAATTCCAAATAGCTTCTTTGTCTAATCCATATTTCTTTGTTAAAAGTGTGTTAATAAAAAACTTAATCATGATCTAAATAATACTTTTATTTTCAAATTATTTAACTCTGAAAATGTACTAGACCTAGCACACTGGGTGTATGGGGGGTAGTGGTAAGTCTTTGACAATATTCTCTATTACGTCCACACCTACTGATCTGCTTATTAAGGTTTGAATCTCATTTTGGTTCATTTCTATTTTCCTAGAGATTAATACATTGGAAAAAATTCTAAAAATTTTTAGCATGGATTTATTCCAGGTATTTTCTCATACTTTTAATTTTCGCAGCATCTGGGAGTCATTCAACCATTCTTATTCCTAATTTTGGTTATTTGTGCCTTTCTCTCTTTTAAACCGGCTAGCTAGTGACATTAACTTTCTCTTTTTCTTAGATAAGTGGTTATTTGACTTGCTGCATGAAATCCAGTCAATTTTCCACTGATGACTGAAAGAGTGTCCGCAAGGGGTGAAATTAGGGGACTAAACAGTCTAGGAGGATGCTGGTTGGGCACAAATGGCCCCAGTAGGACAATAGGCCTTCTGTGCTTAGCCATTTTCTCCAAAACAAAAGTATATTGGGAATAAGTGTGTCTGGATTAGAACTGAGTGTGATCAAGTCTACTTTGGTCATCTAATTTTTTTTATTTTTTTACCTTGTATTTCCTAACTTCTTTTCTTTGTTCATTCACCATCTCTCCATCTTATTTGGCCACACCTCTTGTCGTTTTTATGTGTTTTGCCAAATGGAGCTACAAGAAAAGTGGGTAGTCAGCTAGTTTATATAACACTTGGGTATCGCTAAAACACATTCAACCTAAGATTCTGTATAACCGGGGATGAAAAAGAAGCATTTTAATAAAGTATGCAGTGGGTGGGAATGAGAAGTGGTGAATCTGAAGCACTTCAGAAATTCCAAGCAACAGCATTTTGATAAATTTATTTTTAACTTTCAAAAAAGAATATGAATAACCTCATGATTGTGTGATTTCTTTTGTTATGACTATCAAGGTCAATACTTTTTGCACAAACCTGTTAATATTGCCTGATTCAGATGTAACATTAACGTTTCTGAAACAAAATGCAGTTGTTTTTAGAGATGTGAAAATAGTCTTTTTTTCTTTTCTTTTCTTTTCTTTTTTTTTTTTTTAGACAGAGTGTTGCTCTGTCACCCTGGGTAGAGCACAGTGGTGTCGTTGTAGCTCACAGCAACCTCTAACTCCTGGGCTCAAGGGATCCTTCTGCCTCAGCCTCCCAAGTAGCTGGGACTACAGGCATATGCCACCATGGCCAGCTAATTTTTCTACTTTTAGTAGACACGTGATCTTGGGGTTTTGCTCTTGCTTAGGGTGGTCAAGAGGCCTCCTGGAGTGCTAGGAGTTGATTGGTCTTTTGTTCCAGTTTACAGGACTTTTTTTTTTAAGACTGGCAGCAAAATTTTATTTTTACCTGCAAGCTTTTGTTCTTCTGATAGTTTGTTTTACGTGCACATGGTTTTTGTTTTTTGAATTCCTTGTTTATCGTGCGAATGCTAATTAGATGCAAGTTCATTTTCCAAGAAGATTCCATCTTCGCCCACTAAATTTGGAGTTCATGTGTTTTACTGTAACTTGGAAACATGTCTCGACACACAGCTCATCCATGTTACAAAGATCATTGCCTCTGGTCAAAAATTTTAAAATCTGTTAATCATGGAATTTAAAAACTCAATGCATACATTAATCTACCAACACCCTGCACCAGGACAAGTACCTATTTAAGTAGGAGACATTCTTGAAAGCAGAAAGATCATTTGAGGTTTTCCTGATGTAGTTATTGCCTTCGATTTTGAAATGAACTGTCATTTTATAGCACTGTAGTTTTGTGTATGCATTTTCTGTGATTCACAGATAAAACAAACAAGAAATTGTCATTTTATGTGTTTGACCAACAGGTCTCTACCTATCCCACTTACCCATCAATATCTTCAATGTGCGTTGGAAGAAGGTACAGTTTTGAACTGAATCAGTGAGAAGTATTTGTCAAATATTTCATTTCCATTATTCTATTCAAGTCTAATCCTGGCTTTCTGATAGGTGTTGCCGTAATATTGATAACCATTGATCCATAGTTCAGAATGTCAGCAATAATAATCATTACTGCTTAATGTGCATCTAATAATCCCAGGCTCTTCTCAAACTTTTTTACCTGTATGACAGGGGCAAAACCCACAGCACATAATCATCTCACAGCTCCTGGACCCTTGATGCTCCAGGTCCTTCCAAGCCCACAGGTGTTAGGGGCAGGCCTGCAGTCAAGTACGCAAAACTGCAGCTAGATCAGGACTCAAGGTCTGTCTCCAACTCCCATTTTGCTCTAGAGCAGAAAAACCATTTCTGGTTACTTCCAGGTAAATTTACCTCGTTCAGGATTTAAATGTAAGTTTCTGCTTCTTCTCCCTCCCAGGAATGACATCTAAATTCCAGAAGCTGATAGGCCTCCTGTTGTCTGGGACAGAGACATCTGATCGATATTAATTTTCTGTTCCTCTCTGGTGTCAGCTTCTTCAGTTTTCTTTTGTACTGTCCAGTGTATCTCCTGTTGGACCCCAAAGGGCTGCCCTGGCTTCTAGCTCATGAAGTTCGCTCTGCCTTCGCTGATGGTGTCCCCTCAGCACAGCTGCATGACCTGTGCAGTCTGCATCTTCCTGCGGCCTTTGCGTAACCCTCCCAGGGCACAGAACCCCGGCGGGTGCTACAGCTTGCTGGGGTGGTGGGAGAGCCTCTCTGCTTAGACACACGTGGCCGCCACTTGCACCCAACGGTGTCCACACTGTCCCAGGCTTTACCTGGGAAACAAGGCTCATGTCCTTGCTGCTCTTAGAGCCCTCAAACCTACTTGAGGTTTTTAATCTTCCCTGTTAGGGCCTGACAGTCTTATACTGCAGAGAGCCTCCCCTGCATCTAACTACACCACTGCTTTCTTCTCCATCTCAGCTCTCTTCCCATTGCCCCAACTGCTCAAACTTACATCCTTTGGGGAAGAAAAAAACTAACTGTTACACCATTACGCATTCATTCCAACTCTCATGTTTCTGGGACAAATTTATTTCCCTGGGTTCTTCAGACCCTTAGCCTTTTTGCTCCTCAAAAACATTCTTCTCACCAAGGCAAACAAAAACAAAGAAAATATCTTTATTGAGCAAAAACTTTGGCTTTCAAAACTATTGTTTCTGTATCAATTCTGGGAGTCGAAAGACTATTCTCCATCCGGCCTCCAGGAGACAGTGAGCCTCAACCTTAGAGATGGCGTTAAAGTAAAGGGGTGACGGATAGAAGTGGGGTTTCCTGTGATGCAATACCAATGGTTAATGTTTCAAAGTGGCGTTCCGTTATAAACACAGTATGTCATTTTATTCTTACAGAAACGGAGCCAGATAAGCATTATCATTCCACACTTGTAGATAAGAAAATAAAATTTGTTTAATTAAGGTAGCCAAATAGTCAGGTGGCCCAACCAGAAGACAAACTCAGGCCCTACTAACGCTAAAGGTTTTTCCTTTTTTTTTTTTTCCGTCATGTACATAGTCTTTCTCCCTGAGATCTAGGAAGAGACAGCATTCAAGAAACAGTGCCAAGGGCCATCACTATCATCTCTATAAACCCCCACTGACTGCTATCAGTACCCAGCGGTTCGTCGTCATGCAGGTAGACTCAGCTGTAGTGAAAACGACCCGTGTATGTGATCAAGAACTTCAGCTATCCCATGTGTGCCTGTGTGTACAGTAGACCTACACTCAGGACCAGGCATCATCTGCTGGGGAAATCGTTTCCTGGCATTTCTCCCCATTCACCGCCAGTTTGGCCACCACAGGCTGAAAGGAAGCGACCCTTCTCTAACACACACGTTCACATTTCGTTAATACTCTTTTGTGCCCTTGACTTTAATCCCGACTGCTGCGCCCCCCACCGTGCCCACGGTTTCTGGCACACATTGGAATTGAGTGTGTGTATGTGTATATGTATTTGGGTGGATAAAATGTTTCTTCCACAAGTCCCAATCATTCTTTGAAACCAAATTGAAAAGGCCTAAATTTAGCTTCCTACGTCATGTGTTATATACAACAAATTAGCTGAAAACAATCCTTCCACACCCCTTACATGTATGATAGTTTGCAAACTATAAATCGATTAAGAAGAAATGCAATGATCACTTTTAATTTAGAGAATCCACTCTGCAGAAGAAGACTAACTTAATAGGACATAAACTAAAAGTCTTTGTGGGCTTGGGACCATTTTTCATCTAAACCATTAGAGTTCATGAAAGTGTATTAATGCAGAAACATCCACCAGCTTAGCAAGAAAGACCATTGAAAGCCTCGGACGGGGAGAGACCTGACTTGAGTTGTGTCCTGCAGGTACACATCTGCCAGATCTGTGGGCAATATAAAGTCGACCGTTTCCCCACTCTTGGGCATCCCACCTTTTTTGTGTACTAATTCTCCACGTGTCTTTGAGTCTATTTCCGGACTTCTTTCTGGTGCGCTGCTTTGTCTCATCAAGCTAATTACAGTAGCTCGATAATGTGTTTTCATGTCTTGTAGAGCTGGACTCTCCTCCTTACTCTTCTTAAGAATTTTCTGGAGCACTTTTTAAACATTTCCTTTTTTTATATATTTCAAAATAGCTTCATTAGTTAAAAGTATCTTGCTGGCTTTTCAAGTGGGATTGTGGTAAGTTTATAGATGAATTAAAAGGGGATGGATATCTTTATAATATCGAATCTAACCATACAAGAAAGGGGTATGTTTTTCCATTTATTCAAAATTTCTTCCCAACTCTCAGGAGAAACTCAGAGCATATATACTCACACACACACACACACACACACACCCCTGAAATTATCACTTCATGTTGTCATTTTCTATTTACTTATCATTTTCCTTGGATAGAGTGTCAACTCTTTAAGGGAAGCTCTTTATTAATTACTGTTACCCCAGCACCATGGGTAGTGTTAACATACAGTCAGTGTTTAATAAATAAATTGATGAAGTAACTAAAGTTAAATGTGAATTTCTTTGACCATTCCATCTACCGGAATAGGGACATGAGGCGGTAGAGGGGTGAGGAGCATGTGTATAATTATGCGCATCAGCTTTCAAAACCAAACTTTGTCCTGGTTTCTCCTACCTCTCACCTCAGAGTTTCCCACCAGATCTGAAAGACCAAACAAACCATTAGAAAGACAAGTGACACTCATTTCTGTACGTAAATAAAAATTTTGAAAGTGCTTTAAAGGAGACCCCTTTAATAGTCATTTCCTTTAAGGCAGTGGTCCCCAACATTTTTGGCACTAGGGACTGATTTCATGGAAGACAATTTTTCCACGGACAGCGGGTGGGGGCGGCGGAGCTCTGCGACTGGGTCCCTAACAGGCCATGGACCTGTATGGGTATTGGTGCACAGCCCGGGGTTAGGGACCACAGCTTTAAAGGACAAAAGCAAATTGACTGCCAGAGAAGAGCCCTTTAGTACATAAATTCTTTATAGGAAAGACACAGAAACTTGAAGCCATGTCCTCAGCTTGCTCTCTTTTGTCTGCGGTCACAGAATGGTGAATCTGTACTCGAACAGCTCTTCAGGGAAAAACATAAAACACTCCAAATTGTAAACCTCACATAGCTGCATTCAAATTAATGAAAGGTGAAGTGTCGCTGTTCCCAGGATGGGGTCGCTATTGTGGAAAATCGCTCTTCTTAAGCACTTCTGGTGACCAGTCTCCTGTGTGG
The DNA here is from genome assembly GCA_963575035.1 of Avahi laniger. NCBI lineage: Eukaryota > Metazoa > Chordata > Mammalia > Primates > Indriidae > Avahi > Avahi laniger. Next base: position 6,656 of record CAUYSK010057093.1, on the reverse strand, counting down.
AGCAGCCCAGACAATACCTCTGACTTCCTGGCTGTGGGCCATGTCCAGAGAGGCCAGCAGGAGAGGAAAATGCCCACATGTGTTTTCTTTACCAGTGCAAACCTCTGAATGTCTGTCTTCAGAAGTGACAGCCACAGAATAAGAATGAAAACTGACCATTGGTCCTGCTGGGGGGTGGCGGGGAACCCTGGAATAGAAGGTCGCTACTTCCAATTTACTGAAAGTTAGAACAGATACTTCCGAAAGGTATTAGGCTGACTACACACATGTAATGGGATTGGTAACATACTTATTTTCGATTTTGTAACCAGGTATTGATAATTACACATGTAATTGTTCAACCTCTTTATTTTAAATATCAAGATGCCAAGACTCAGAAAGTTTAAATGACTCATCAGAAGTTACACAGCTAGGTAGACACATAGCGGAGATGAAAACGTGGGTCTTCCAAAAGTCTGATGTCCTTCCATTCTGTCACACTGTCATTATTTAATAATACCAGTGAACCTTATATTGGAACGCATTTTTTTTTTCAGAATTGTTTGTCACTAGATTGCATGAAAATAAATCCAGGCTTCCAAGTTTTACTATAAACCTATTTTTAAAAAAATTAGCACATCCTCAGAATGCTTCAAAAATATATTTTAACATTCTTTCCAACCCAAAGTATTTTGTGTTAGAAAGGAGGGTAGCAACTGTTGGCCCACACAATTATTGTCTTAGGGAAATCTCACTTTATGCCCAGCATACACATGTAGTTATAAAAATCACAACTTAAAACTTTTTTTTTTTTAAATCAGAAAACACATGTGAAAAAGTATCTTTTTGACACTCTGGGTGGCAACCACACACCTATCCTCTGGACCATATTCATGGAATTGTTGACAAATAGAGGATATTCTGGAAGTCATTACTGAAGCTTGTGGTGTTTGGACCATGGAAGAATTTGATAAGGGAATCTAAAATCATACTGTAAAGCATTACATAATAAACTCATTTGCAAAAATTTAGCTTCAGTTTGTGTTCTGGAAGTTACAAACACTGAACTTAAGAATGAATACAAACCTAAATGGCCAGTTACATATTACTTTAAATTTGTGAATTTGAGATTTGTTCATTCATTCCTTAATTAGATATTTATTCGCTTCAGTGTGTTGGGTTCTGTGCTGGGAATAAGGATTTAGTGGTGAATAAAATGATCTCTACTTTCAAGAAGTTTACAGTACAGTAAACTTGAGAACTGTAACAAAAGATGGATTATGATGGTCTCTAGGAGTGTATGACAAGGGACTTAGGAGAAGAATTCCACAAGACGGGAAATAACAGATGCCGATGAGGACGTGGAGAAAGGGGGACTCTTGTGCACCGTTGATGGGGATGTAAATAGTACAGCCACCATGGCTACAGTGCGGAGGTTTCTCAAAAAACTGGAAATAGAACTACCGTATGATCCAGCAATTCCGCTCCTGGGTATATGTCCAAAAGACAGGAAATCAATATATCAAAGAGATATCTGCACTCCCGTGTTTATTGCAGCACAATTAACAATAGCCAAAACATGAAATCAACCTAAGAATAAAGAAAATGTTGCATATATACACAATGGAATATTATTCAGCCATCCCGTCATTTGTAGTAACATAGATGGAACCAGAGGTCATTATGTTAAATGAAATAAGCCAGGCACAGAAAGACAAATATCGCATGTTCTCATTCACATATGGGAGCTGAAAAAGTGGATCTCAAGAAAATAGACAGCAGATTGGTGGTAACCAGAGGCCAGGAAGGGTAGGAGAGAGAGGGTGACCAAGACAGGTTGATTAATGTGTGCAAATACACAGTTTAATTGAAGAAATAAGACCTAGTATTTGATAGATCAGTAGGGTGACTATAGTTTACAATAATTTACTGTATATTCAAAAGAGCTAGAAGAGAATAATTCTAACACTTCTAGCATAAAGAAAAGACAAATATTTAAGGTGAGGGATATCCCAATTACAACGATTTGATCTTTGCACATTATATGAATGTATTAAATTATCACATGCACCTCCAAATGTGTACGTCTATTATGCATTAATAAAAAAGATAAAATTGAATTGAAAACAAAGACTTGAAGGATGAATAGAATTTGACAGAGGAGGGAAGGGGCAGACAGAAGCAAGGGTGAAGAAGTGGGAAGAGCCAAAAATGTTTCCCTCCTTCTCTAGTTAAAGGCTCTGCTGTTACCTCCCCTGTGACAATGGCCAAATTGTCTTTCCCTACTTGAAGGCAGTACAGAGATGTCCTTCCACGACACCTTTCTGCCCACACTCCCCACCCCCCACCCCTTCCCCATGCTCATAGCTCAGTCGATTTCGTCTCACACGGCCTCTCAGTGAGTCACTACATTCTTTCTTCTTTTCCTCTTCCTCCTCTTTCTCCTCCTCCTCTTCCTGCTTCCTACTTTTGTAATACAAATAACAGTAAAATATTAAAATAATAAGAAATTGAAATTGTATAAAATAAAAGATGAAAGTCTTTTTATCCATCCATCACCTCTTACACTTTCTCTGAAGTAATTCTTTTCCCTTTGACTTTTAAAAACTAGTATTTAAAATATTAAAAATGAAAACATATAAGTAATTAAACTATGTATAATGCATGTAAAAGAATATATGTAATGCAAATCCATGGTACAAAGCAAATAAATAAAATTAAATTGACACCCATGAAACCCATCACCTAAACCAAGAAATAGAATTCTGATTACATCTGTCTCCGCCATAATTCTGAGGCAATTATAATTCTGAGCAGTGTGTCTATAATTCTCTTGTTTTTCTATGCTGATATAAATCTATGTAGAATACAATTTTTAGTTTTGGTTGTTTTTGAGATTTAAAAATGGTGTTGAACTCAATCCTGTCTTCTGCTACTTGCTTTTATCATTCAATGTTATACTTCCAAGATTTGTGCATGTTGATGTGTGTAGTTGCAGCTTCTCCAACTTCATTGCTGTATAGTATTTCACCGTGGGAATATGTCATAATTTACTTGTTTGTTTTCCTTTCAAAGAAAATTTGGTCCCCGCTCCATCTGCCCACCCATCCATCCACCCACCCATCTATCTACCTACCTACCTAGCTACCTACCTACCTATCTGTCCTTATAAACAAGGCTGCTGTGAACATTCTTATACATTTCTTCTGGATCATATATTTTCTGCAAGGTATGTATGCATTTTCTCTAGGGCATATGGTTTGGATTAGAACTGGATCATAAACTACATGTCTAGTCAACTTTATAAAAATAATGCTAACGTATTTTCCAAAATGTTTTTAAAATGTTACACTTTCACATTGTCCCATTTGTTCACACCAACACAAGGTTTGGTCAAATTTTTATTTTTGCCAAACTTACAGTTATTAAATATCTCATTGTGGTTTTAATTTGTATTTCCCTCTTTACAAATAAGATGAGAAGTTTGCTGTGCTTAGTTACCATTTTTGGGTTTTTAAATTTTTATGAAATAATCGTTATTTGTCCATTTTTCGATTTGGCTATTTGTTTTGCTATTGAGTTTTTAAAGTTCTCTTTATGTGTTCTAGATACTAATTCTCCTCTCTCTCTCTCTCTTTTTGTTCTTAAATATGCTGCAAATAACTTCCCTCTCCCACCTCTAAAGTGGATGCTATTTTCACTTTCCTTATAATTTAAATGAACAGAACTTAATTTTAATGTAGTCCAGTTTAGATATCTTTTCCTAATCTTTATGATTAGTGCTTTTTCTTTATCTCAAGAAAAATCTTTCTGTTCCCCAAGGTCATAAAAATAGTATATATTTTATTTCATAAACATCGAAGTTTTTGCCTTGTATGTTTGTCATTAATCCATTTGAAATTGTTTTCTGAGCATGATATAAAATATAGATCAAATCTCCTAGTGGCAAACTAATTGACCAACACCATTTACTGAATATGTCCTTCATCCTATCACTGACCTGTGATACCAAATCTAGTTTCCATGTAGATGTATCTGTATCTGGGCTCTTTATTAAGTGGCATTAGTCATTTTTTCTACAGTCTTAATTACTATGATGTTATTATAAGTCCTGATATCTGGGAGGGAAATTCCCACCACATTGTTATTTAGGAGTGTCTTATTTAGGTTATTCTTGGCCCTTTGTTATTTTGTATAGATTTTAGGATCAACTTGTCAAGTTCCTCAAATAATTTTGTTGGAATTTTGATTGATATTGCTTTGAATCCATAGATCAACTTAGAAAAAATTGATATCTTTATAGTCTGAATTCTTCCTACCCACGAATGTTACATATTTTCCCATTTATTTAGGTCTCATATATTTTTTTTAACTATTTGCTCCATTACTTATTATTGGAAATGGGACAGCATTAATAAAAATTGGGCTTTCTAATTAGTGTTACTAAGTTATAAAAAGGTATTTAAAATATATGATTTTATATCCAGCCATCTTTGTAAATGCTCTTATTAGTTCTAATAATTTGTAGAATCTTTTGAGCTTTCTATGCATAGAATTGTATCATCAGCAAATGAAAGTTTGACTTCTTCCATTTCAGTTATTTTTTTTTTTTTTTTTTTGAGACAGGGTCTCACTCTGTTGCCCAGGCTAGAATGCAGTGGCACGATTATAGGTCACTGCAGCTTGATGATCCTCCCACCTCAGCCTCCAGAGTAGTTACGACTACAGGCACACATCACCACACCTGGCTTTTTTTCGTATTTTTTGTAGAGATGCCCAGCAAAAACAGACTTATTCCCTGAACGGAAATCAAGCCTGGGCTGCTGTGGTGAAAGCACAGAATTTTAACTATCAGGCCACAAGGAGAACCGGCTATTTCAGTCTTTCAAACTTTCGTTTCTTTGTCTCACAGCTCTGGTTAGATCAAAGTTGAATGTTGAGTTGAAATGGTGCTAATCAGCTTCCTTGTCTTGTTTCTCATTTTCAAGATGTTTTAAATATTTTGCCATTATGAAAAATGTTCACAATAGATTCCTGGTAAGGACCCCTTCTAAGGGTCTTTTTGCAAAATAAAGGAGATTTTCTTACATTCATATTTTACCAAGATTTTTTTCTCCCATAAGCATGAATAGGCATGGCCTATTTTCAAAGCTATAATAGCAATAATTTCAATAATGAAATTTCTATGTTAAATAAGTTACACACCGTTGAGATAAATGCAATTTGTCCACGATATATTTGCTTGTGCAGGATTTTTGCATCTGTGTTTATGAGTGAGATAGGCAAGTGATTTTCATTTTACGTACTGACCTTATCTAGTTTCTCATCAAAAGTCTACCGGCCGAATCAGACAAGTTGGGCAGTAGTCTCTCTTTCCTTTTCCCAGGAAGAACTGTCACAAAATTGAAATGACCTGTTGAAAGTCTGGTAAAATTCACCTAAAAAATTATCTGAACTTTGTGTTTTCTGAATGGGAAAAAAACTTAGTAATTCATGTACTTCAATAATTATAGGACAATTAGCACTTTTCTCGTGTCAGCTCTTGTAAGTTAACTTTTCTGAAGATGTATACTGTTACATCCTAGTTTTCAAATATGTTAACATAAAATTGTTCTTAGGAGTCTCTTATTTTCTTTGAAATCTCTTCTTCTATGTCTAGTTATGTCCCTGCTATTCGGTCCTGATATTGTTTAATTTTACCTTCTCTTTCTTTTTTCTTGAACAATTTCATCAGAGATTAGTCAATTTTATTAATGTTTCCAAAGAAACTTTTGGCTTTGTTGATCCTCGTTTTCATTGATTTTTGCTCTTATCTTTACTATATGCTTTCTTCTACTTTGGTGGTGGGGGGTGCATAATTCTACTACTATTTTTCTAACTTAAATTTGATGCTTACACCTTTAATTCTCAGTCTTTCTTTCTTTCTTTCTCTTTCTTTCTTTCTTATATAACCATTTAAGACTATAACTAATAGAAAATATTCCTTCATCTCTTATACTATTTTTTTTTCAGACTAGATTGTATACTTGTATTTCTTCTATTTTCACAGGATAATTAATGATGATAAAAAAGTATTGTATTATAAGATTTTAGTGTGATAATGGTATTGAGATTATATTTTTAAAAGCTAGATGTTTCAGAGAAACATACCCAAGTATTCATGAAATGATAAGGTGTCTAGGATTTGCTCCAAAATATTTGGGGCAGAGGAGAGGAACAATGGGGAAAGGTATAGATGAAACACCACTGGCCATGAGTTGATGATTTTTTTTTAAAGGAAAATGTTGTTTTATGGAATATTTTAAATTCTACAAAAGTAGATAGAATAATGTCATTAATCCCTATGGGTTCATCACAGGGCTTCCAAAAATTATCAACTCATGGCCAATTGTGTTTCATCAATACCTTTCCTCATTGTCGCTTTGCCCCAAATATTTTGGAGCAAATCCTAGACATTTTACCATTTCATGAATATTTGGGTATGTTTCTCTAAAATGATCTAGATTTTGAAAATATAATTTCAATACCACTATCATGGTAAAATATTACAATAATTTTTTATCATCATTAATTATCCAGTCAGTATTCAAAGTTTCCTGATTGTCTTATAACTTATTAATATTTTTGCTGTTTCTTTATTTGAACCAAAATGCAATGAAGTCCATACATTGTAATTG
>CAUYSK010057092.1:0-11545 GCA_963575035.1 Avahi laniger | reverse complement strand
TTGTTTAAATGCCATCAGTCGATTTTGGGAAAGGAGGAAGTAAGATGACTAACAATCCCCAGGCATTCAGTTTCCCATCAAGGTCTAGCTAAATTAAACCTACAGATTAAAGCAAAGGTTTAATCTCCTCTCTCCTCACACCACCCACAATTTAGATCATTTAGAGCACAGTCGCCCCGCCCGCTGGCTCTGTTGCAGTGGCTGAAGTGCAGGGCTTAAAAAAAAAAAAAAAAAATTGGGGGGCCGGGGGCGGTGGCTCACGCCTGTAATCCTAGCACTCTGGGAGGCCGAGGCGGGCGGATTGTTTGAGCTCAGGAGTTCGAGACCAGCCTGAGCAAGAACGAGACCCCGTCTCTACCAAAAATAGAAATAAATTAATTGGACAGCTAAAAATATATAGAAAAAATTAGCCGGGCATGGTGGCACATGCCTGTAGTCCCAGCTACTCAGGAGCCTGAGGCAGTAGGATTGCTTGAGCCCAGGAGTTTGAGATTGCTGTGAGCGAGGCTGACGCCACGGCACTCACTCTAGCCAGGGCAACAAAGTGAGACTCTGTCTCAAAAAAAAAAAAAATTGAGTATAGTCAATAAAAATCACTATTGTTTATAATTCAATTGCCTTAAGTTGTTCTTTGTTCAAAGGAACATAAACAAGTTACTATCAGGCAGAAATAAATGATTATACTTTAGACAAAAATATTCGATTTGTCTAAACTCATATCCACCCCAACTTCATGCCTATTTCATTTGGTGTCTGCTAATCTAGTATTCATAGCTATTTATTTCTTTGGGCTGCATACAAGTAAAATTTTTCTTCCTATAAACAAAAATCATATGAATCCTGAATTTCAACTGAAAATTAGAATGATTTACAAGGTTTATCTCAACGCATTTAGATATTGCTATCTGCTGTTGGTATAGTTACTTACAGTCAAGTCTTAAAGCAAAGTTCCAGGACTAATTACCTTTCCCTTTTGCCGCTCTCCTGCCAAAACTGCAGTCACTGAGGATAATCTTCACAAGCTTGGCTATGTTGCTAGAGCAACTGACCCAATAGTAAGCATTTTTCAATATCTTCTTTTGGAGTATTTTAAATAACAATAAGATACACCTGATGTAGTCTGTGGTTACAAGTGCTAAGCTCGTTTTTACAATTCTGATCTAGATACAAGAAAATTGCGGACCTAGTCTTGAAGGAGTTTGAAACATCCTTTGTGTGGAAACTGCATGGCATGTGCCACCTCCGGGCAGGTACCCATTTCCCCAGGGTGAGCGGTCACCATCAAAAGAGAAAGACTGATGAGAAAATTCCTGCTTCTTCCAGCCCAGACCCTCCAGCCAGCTCAAGATTTAAATGCATCACAGAGACCAATTTTACAATGGCCTATATTTCTGTTTACTTGTACTGATCGGGAGATAAGCAGATCTGGAATCTCTCCCTGAATGTTAAGAAACTAGAGCGCTTGTATCTAAATGCTCCTAGACTAACTAGTAATATCAAGCACACTGCTACTGTTAACTAGTTTTTAGTTATGTTTATTTAATTTTTCTATATTATATTAAGAAGCCCGACATACTTCTCAGAAATAGGATAGGTATTAATTCTAAATATTAACAAACACATCATACGTAAAACACGGAACCCCTACATAGTTTGCAATTTCAGCAATAGTCACCTTGTTTTGTTGTCTATCCACATTCTACAAATCCTTCAACCATTTTAAAACAATGTCCAGAAGGACAGTTATCTGGGTGTGGCTGTGGCCTCCACTGAGAAAGGGTAGAGGAGAGAAGGCCTTTCTGTTAATTGGTCAGCACAGGTATTTATCAGGTACCTAAACAGTATGGCAACACATGAGATAAACACATTTCTGCCTCAAGTGGCTAATAATAATCTAATGATGTGGGGTGGGACTATTGAATAAAATAGAGGAAAAAATGTTTATTAGGCTGTGGAGAAAAAGAAGAAAAGAGTTTTATCTTATCAGTAGTCCATCGTAAACATAAACAATCTGTGAGAAGTTAACTAACTGGCATGGCTACCACTTGCATACACTCCTGAAACGAAGATAATTTTCTTTACTAAAACCATTTTTACAAGGCAAGGGGACACATGTACCAACTTCTAATGCCTAGAATGTGAGACAAAGTATTCTGAGATTATTAATACTGCATTATGATTGCTAGAAAACTATTTATTAGTTTTACATGTTCACTGAATAAGTTTACATTTACTTGAAGCCCAATGGGTGAGTTAAATAGTCTCTTCCAGGAGGGTCTTAAATGATGTGTTTCCTTGATTCTTCCTGTAAGGACATTCTGGTTTTTGAGATGCAAATTTCATCTACTCTCAGTGACTGGCAATGATGATTATAAAAGTACTATGAATCATTAAAGACAACATACACTTATTTTTTAGTGGTGGTTTTTAAATGCATAGCTCTCAAATACTTCTCCCTAGGATAATTCGGTTTCTCACAACGTGAAGTTTGGCCTCTGCCAGTTTCCCTCTTCTTACCTTCTGTGGATATTTGCTCATGTGTTCCCCTCACCTAGGAGACCTTTTTACTTTCCTCTAAAATAAAACGGAAAATCTGTACTTAATGCCAAGCTCAGTTTAATAAAAATATTGTAAATTTCCACCTTTTTGCAAAACCTATTCCTGAGAAACCATCCCAAAATGATCTTTTCCCCTTTGAGATCCTTCAGCGTGTAGTAAGATTCATTCTGTTTTGTCATTTAGCAGTTTCACCTAAGGGATATGTCTTGTCTCCAATTAAATGCCACCTTCTAAAAGAAAGAGATCCTTTTTATTTCATTTATACCTGAATTGCCTATGATATGTTTGAGAACAGATTAGGTATATTATAAGTGTTATTTGAGAAGATAAAAATAAAGGTGAAAGTCTTTGTGAAGTGTGACATCTGTACTTAAATTACTTTTATATTTGTGGTTTATTTTTTTAATCTTAATATTTTCAGATAAGACTTCTACGTAATTAAATGGTGAATTGATCATTTACTAGATATTATTAAACAACTACTATGGGTCCAACACCACACTAGGTGCTAAAAATAATATAAAATTATAAATAATGCATGATTCCTATCCTCAAGGTGCTTATAATCTAGAAGTGTCTAACAGCAGGTTTTGCTACTGTAAGATTCAAGCAGCTACATGTTAGTGGAATAATTAAACATCTTGGCAGCCTCAGAAATGCATAATCCAGGTTTTAAAATAGAACAGTTCGGGATGCTGAATACCTAATTATTCAAATATAAAATTAACTTTTAAATACTGTGAAAAAGTCAAGTAATTAAATAGTAAGTACTTTTTAGGATAAAGCTTGTAACACAAAACAAAAATCCATGAAATTTCATTCATCTTTGCCTTCCGTGTGTGTCTTTCATATCACCACCAGTTCTATTGCTTAAGCCAAAGAAAAGAAATAAACAAAAACGAAAACAAATAAAACCTTCATAATCTAGTTCCTTGATTCTAGTCTCACTGCTATGCTCTGAATTTAGATCCTCATCATCTCTCACCTGAATTTATAGTTTCTTAATTGGTGTGCCTATCTCCAATCTCAGCAGTACAACCAGAGTTTCCGACAAAGACAGAGAAAGCCATGCTGTTCTCTTCCTTTGAAGTCTTCGGGGGCCCTGTCTTGCCTGACCCGCTGCGTGGCGTACAAGACCCTTCACATCCCGGCGCCCGTTGTTACATCTTCCATTCCCCATCCCCGCACTCCCTCTCCAGCCCAGATGCAAGACACTTCCTGGCGTACTCACTTCGTAATCATCGATTAGTTCATCCACTCTGTCAAAAATCACTTACTAAGCAGTTGTGCAAAACCTTTTGCTAAGCGCTGACAATACAGGCGAGCTCAGAGCCCAGGGCAGGGACAGACAAGTGGTCGACTGAGAGAGAAGCCACTGAGCAGCGGCCACCGCTGCTGGACCGGGTTGGCTTGCTCGCTTACCTGGAAATTCAGATGTTTTATTGGTCAGACAGACAGCCAAAGCACTGTCAGCATGGTGTCAGCCTCCCTGCAGCCATGGGGCTGGCACTGAGCTGGGGACCAGACACAGATGGCAGCGGTGATGGGTGACTGCCATGGAGGAGCCAACTGTAACCACAGGCAAGTGCTGTGACAGACTGACACGGAGGCCTGCAGCTGTGCTCTAGGGCAGGGGGCCAGAACGGTGGAAGGTCCTGCGCTCTCCTAAAACCAGAGAGACGAATGAGGACCCGCCCAGGGCAGTCTCCCGCCAGATACGAGAAACTGCCCTGTGGTGGCTCCTGCCCACGCTCATCTCCCATCTCTCCAAGAGGAATCACAGGGCACTCTGCCAGACTCAGGCCTGTGTGAAAATATGCAAGGACACCAGGGCGCCATGACTGAGCCGTCCCCTACACAAGTAAAGAGAATTGCGGTGCAATATGTGTGATAACAGAAAAATGCTCAGAACGCTATAGGAACGCATAGGAGGGGGGCTGGCCTTTTCACATGCTTGATCTGCCTAAACGTTTCTACCTTACAAAGACTTGTCCAACTTGAGCCCAGGAACAAAAGCTCCCACCACCTTTGGCTGCCTCCTCCCAGCATTCCAGGCTGAGTAACTTTCTCTTTCCTCTGTCTGTCCATATCCCTTAGCTCATTGCGGTAAACCAGTCATTGGCTTACAGGCCAGGCACTGCCTGAGGCACTGCAGTGAATGAAACAGGGAAAGAGCTTTTCCCTCAGGGGCTTACATTTGTCCTGTTCTGTTCTATCCCTTCTATTCATAGCCTCAGTCAAACTCTAAAACTCATGAAACGGTCTAACAGCCAGGATCCCTAAAAGACCAGGAACATCGCTTCTGTTGTTAAGTTAGGTTTAAATTATAGTAAGAGAAACAAATCTATAGTGTGATTTTTACTTATATAACAATGTAATAAAATCTTGCAAAACTTCTTTTGGCCATATAGCTCATAAGAAAAAAATATTACACTGGTGAAAAGTGTTTTTTCACCAGTCTCATATCAAAGGCTTTAAAGTTTAAGATACAAAAGGCTCTTGTTCAATTCAACTTGTGGCTGAAATTTAAAAAAAAAAAAAAAGACAGCATTGGAAAAGTTTTCCTCCCCAATTTATAATACTCTCAGGCATAACCAATTGTTTCCAGTTACCTTTCCTCTCTCTTATTGAGGTGACTTTTAACTCCTCAATCTAAATTTTGGAGAAAGAGGGCTTTTTCCTAAGTTAACTTTTGCTCAAAAGAATTTTTTCCTCCTGATTAGCGACAGCAACTTAACCACCTGGTAAACTTCTTCATGCCAACATCTAAACCTACTGAAATAAATCAGATGTCAATTCGTTAAAGATTAGAATTTCTTCTTAAGAGATGTTTGTAACTGTGCGAAAGCAAATTTCTGATAGAGCTGTGTGATCGAGTGCGCTCCTGGTTAGAACGTCTATCCCCAGCCCAGTGCTCCACCGAGCTGTGCATAGAGTACCAGGGAAGAGACTATCTCCCTGAAGATAAGGGCTGTGTCTGCCATGCTCACCACTCCATTCCAAAGTCTAGCGCATAGTACAGTGCAGTGACTAGGAGAACGTGCTCTAAAGCAAGAAGTCCTGTGCTTGAATCCTGACTCACAAACTGAAATTTGAGAGCATGTTTATTTGAAATCTCTAAGCCTCTGTTTTTGCTTTGTAAAATGGGGATAATAAGACTGTTGTAGGGATTAAATAAATAAAGTGCTCAGTAGGGTACATGGTACAAAGAACTCAATAAATGTTAGCTATTATTATTAAATTTTCGTTAACCATTTGTTGACTGAATGACCCTCAAAGAATAAGTACCCTAACTCTTATCTTGTGTCCTGCTATTGTACCATTTCCAACCAGTGGTTCCTTCTCCTCCTCTGACTTTAGGTTTATCCTTCAGCCTGTCTCCCCATTCCTATTCTGCCTGCTATTTCCTGGATATTAGCTAAGCATCTCATCTCTTAATACTTCTATTCTTTGGACTGACAGATTGATAACCAACCCCCACCATCACTGCCCACTCCAGCTTTGAAACAGGCACGCATGCACACAGATACCATCCTGACCACAGAGTACAGCCAATCTCTGTGAACTCTGGCCCCATTCTTGACCAGTTCTGAAGACTGTCTTTAATAATGGCCCCAACTTGGAAAATATAATAAAATACATGCAAGGCAAAAAGGACAGAGATATTGTATTTTGAGGATGATAAAAGGATATAAGGAAAAACAGTGATGGAAGACTTTGACTATAAGGACATTTGCTAAAAATCCTTTCAACTGAAAAGCAAAAATTCTGTAAGTTCTTAGCTCATCTGTTGACAACTTCCTATTTCAGAACACAGAGCTAGTAATAAGTGAAACGGTTCATCTACATAGAATTGGTATCCACGAGAATGGGGTGATAAAGTGCAATTATAGCCCATAATAAAGAAAGGGAGGAAGATTTGACAAATCCCCCAAATACTCCATGTTTTAAGAGGGTAGATATGTTGTAAGTCCCAAAGAAAACAAACGTGATTCCATTGCATGATCCCCAGAGAGGGTAATTTGGGGACTGTAAAAAAGAGGCTAATACAAGAGGATTGGAGAGATTTCCAAAGTGAACCCCTCATCCCAATGAGAAAAAAATGAGAGGGTCACAGGGGATATTTGTTGGTTCCCTCTCCAACATCCATTCCATCCTGCCCATGACAACAATACTTTTGTTTTTAATTGTGGAATTCATCTCTTTCCTCATTTATAGATTGGTGAACTAAGACTCCCAAATGCCAAAGTGAGCCCTTCCTAGTCCCCTGGTCACACAGATTCATTTAGTGGTAGGCATTAACCCAATTAGAAGTAATAAAACATAAAAAGTTGTTTTCTAAGATTTCTGTCCAAGAAAATCTTCTTTATTCTTCCACAAAGATATCAGAAGAAACTTTTTCTCTCCTCTACATAAATAACTACATGAAAAAAGAAGATGTAGAGTTAGAATTTACTGGAAACCATATTCCAACTACAAAGGGGAAGCTTTCTTGAGACTTGGGAATAGCATGAAGGAAATAGAACCAAGAAGTAAAGAGAAACTGAGTCCTAGTTTGAAGCTGCTCTTGAAGCTTTACCGATACATGTTACTTACATAAGCGAATAAATTTGCCTTATTGTTTAAATAAATTTGAGTTGGGTTGTTTGTTTCTTGCAAAATAAGAAGTCATTGTGGATATAGGCCATACGAGCTACATAGCAAACTCTTTAGTGAAATCAGATTTTTAAAAGATAAGGGGAGAAGACACATAGACTGGAATGAAGGCAAGAATGTATCTGTTTAGTAAAAATGATATTAAAAACTTAAATGCCTAAAGAGAAGCTTGGAAAATGATAATGTTAACAAAATAACCTTTTATAGTTATGTTTAGAACAACAAGAGGAAATAGGCTGCAGTATACTGTTCATAAATGTCAAAGAGGAAATAAAATCCTTGATTCTGACAAAATCTTCAAAGTAGCTATTCTAAATATATTCAAAGAATTTAAAGTAATTGCAATCACAAAATTAAAGTAAAATATAATAACAATGACTCAACAAATACAGAATCTCAATAGAGAAGTAAAAACCGTAAAAAAGAACCAAATAAAAATTCTAGAGTTGAAAAGTATAATAATTGAAATGAAAAATTCATTAAATAAGCTCAGTAGCAGACTTGAGATGGCCGAAGAAAGAATCAGAAAACTCAAAGATAGATCAACAGAGATTATACAATCCAAAGAACTTCACTGTTCTGTTCAAAGCTTAAAGAAAAACGAACAGAGTTTTAGAGATTTGTGGAACAACATCAAGCTTATCAATATATGAGTAATGGGAGATCCAGAAAGAGAGAAGAAGACAGAAAAGAAGTGAAGAAATAATACCTAAAAAATCTCCAGATTTCTAGGAAAACATTAATCTACATATTTAAGAAACTCAACAAGCTCCAAATAGGAAGAATACAAAGAGATACACACCTACAGACATCATACTCAAACTACTGAAAATCAAAGAAAATGAGAAAATGTTAAAAGCAGTAAAATAAAACTTATTATGTACAAGGGATCAGCAATTCAATTAATAGCACATTTCTCATTAGAAACAATGTAGGCCAGGAGGCATCAGAATAACATATTCAAATTCCTGAAAGGGAAAAAAATTCAATCAAGAATTTTGTATTCAATGAAATTATCCTTTAAAATGATAACAAAATAAAGACATTCCAAGGTAAATAAAACTGAGAGAATTTATTGCTAGCAGATCTACCTTATAAGAAATACTAAAGGAAGTCTTTTGGGCTGAAAAGAAATAGCAACAGACGGTAAATGAAATCACAGAAAAGAAGGGAAATATTAATTATCAAGAAGAAATTAATAAAATAGGAAAGAGAAGAAGAAATCAATTAAACCAAAATTTGGTTCTTTGAAAAATATCAACAAAATTGATAAACCTTTAGCTAGACTGACCAGAAAAATAAGACAGAAGACACAAATTACTAAAATCAGAAATGAACAAGGGGAGAACAACACAGACATCACAGAAACAAAAGGATTACAGGAGAACAACTTTATTCCAACAAATTAGACAACCTGGATGAAATAGACAAATTCCTAGAAGAATATAAATTACCAAAACTGTCTTGAAAGAAATAGGATGTCTGAATCCACACATATCAAACAAAGAACATGACTAAGAAATTTAAAAAACTTCACTCAACTCCCGCCCCCATGCAAAAGTCCAGAAGATTTCACTGGTTAAGTTCTAAAATCATTTAAGGAAGAAATAATATCAATGCTTTCAGAAAATAGATGAGGAACATCTCAACTTGTTTGATAAGGCTAATATTGCCCTAATACCAAAGCCAGACAAAGACATCGCAATAAAAATAAACTACAGACCAATATCCCTCATGAATATAGATGCAAAAATTCTTCAGAAAAATCATAATAACACATCAAATCTAGTAACACATAAAAAAGGTTATATACTATGATTAAGTAGAAGTAGAATTCTTCCAAGAAAAGGTTTAAAATCCAAAGATCAATTAATGTAATACATCATATTAATAAAATAAAGAACAAAAAACACATGGTTATTTCAATTGACTCAGAAAAAGTATTTGACAAAACTCAACCCCATTCATGATAAAAAGGAAAAAAAAATACTTAAAAAATACTATAAGTAGAATATTTCCATAACCCTACAAAAGACAGCCATGAAAAACCTACAATTAAATCACACTTAATGGTGAAAGAATGAATGCTTTCCTCCCTAAGACCAGGAACAAGGCAGAATGTTTACTCTCACCATTTCTGTTTAAAATTGTACTGAATGTTCTAACCAGTGCAGTCAGGCAAGAAAAGGAAATTAAAACTCTCATTGGAATGAAAGAAGTAAAACTATCTTTTATCAGGGATGATGTGATTTTGTATAGAAAATCCTAAGGAACTTATTTTAAAAATCTACTTGAACTAATCAGCAAGTTTTTCAAGGTCACAGGATATGAGAATAATATACAAAAAATAAGTATGTCCTATATAATAGCTAGTTATAATTTTAAAACTTAATACAATTTCATTCACAACAGCATCAAAAAGAATAAAATATTTAGAAATATATTTAACAAAAGAAGTGGAACTTCTGAAAACTGAAAAATATTGCTATAAGAAATTTTAACAGTTCTAAACAAATGAAGAGATATACCATTTTCATGGATTGGAATACTTAATATTGCCAAGATGGCAATTTTCTCCAAATTAATCTATAAATTAATGTAATTCCAATCTAAATGCCAACAAGAAATTTTATAGAAATTGACCATCTTAATTTAGATAGAAATACAAAGAACAAAGATCAGACACAACTTTGAACAAGCAGAACAAAGTTAGAGGACTTACACTATCTGATTTCATAACTTCTTATAAAGTTACAGTAATCAAGACAATGTGCTATTGGCATAATGATAGACATACGGATCAATAGAAAAGAATAGAATCCAAATATAGACCTTCACATCTATGGTCAACAAGACTATTCAATAGGGAAGGGATAGTCATATCAAAAAATAGCGTTAGAACAATTGGCTATCCATATGCAAAAAAGAACTTTTATCTTTTTGAAAACGAAAAGGAGGAGAAGGAGGAAGAGACATAGAACTTACACTTTAACCTCACAACATACACCAAAAGCAATTTAAAATGTATTGTAGATCTAAATATAAGAATTAAAACTAAAACTTCATAAAGAAAACATAAGAGCACATCTTTGTGACTTGAGGTAGGCAAAGCTTTCATAAATATAATACTAAAAGCAAAATCCATTCAAGAAAAAATTGATAAATTAGATATTATCAAAATTGAAAACTTTTGCTCTCCTAAGAACACCATTAATGAAATGAAAATTCAAGCTACAGATAGGCAGATAATATTTTCAACTGCTATAGCTGATAAAGGACTTTCACCTGGTATATATAAAGAACTCTGACAACTCAATAACAAAAAGACAAAAATAATCCATTTTAAAATGGGAAAAAGATTTGAATAGACATTTCACTAAAGGAGATACAAATGACAAATAAGCACATGAAAAGATGTTCAAAATCATTAGTCATTAGGCAAATACCAATTAAAACCACAATGAGATACCACTATACATCCCTTAGAATGGCTATAGTCAAAAAGTGTGACGTTGTCAAATGTTAGCAAGGATGTGAAGAAACTGTAACCCCATACTTTGATGCTGGGAATATAAAATGGCACAGCTAGTTTGGAAAACAATTTGGCAGGTTTTTTTTTTTTAAGTTAATTATAAATCTACCATAGGATCCAGTGATTCCATTCATCAGTATCTACCAAAGAGAAATTGAAATGTATATGCACATAAAGCCTTCTACGTGAATCGCCATAGTAGCATTATTTATAATAGGCAAAAGCTAGAACAACTCAAATGTCCAGCAAAATTGGGGAATGGATAAACAAAATGTGGTGTATCCACAGAATGGAATACTACTCAATTATGAAAAGGAATGAACAATTCTACTGTTAAATGTAAGAACATGGATGAACCTCAAAAACATTATGCTTAGTTAAATAAACATGATATATCACATCAACAGAATGAAGGACAAAAATCATATGATCATCTCAACTGACAAAGAAAAAGCATTAGGGAGAACTATGAAACATTGAGGAAGGAAATAGCAGAGGATGTAAACAGGTGGAAAATCATACCATGCTTTTGGGACGGCAGAATCAACATTGTTAAAATGTCTATACTACCCAAAGTGATCTACAGATTCAATGCAATCCCTATTAAAATACCAACATCATTCTTCACAGATATAGAAAAATTAATTTTATGCCTCGTATGGAACCAGAGAAGACCCCGCATAGCAAAAACAATTCTAGGCAATAAAAACAAAATGGGAGGTATCAACTTACCAGACTTCAAACTTTATTATAAGGCTGTAGTAATCAAAACAGCTTGGTACTGGCACAAAAACAGAG
>CAUYSK010057091.1:0-83935 GCA_963575035.1 Avahi laniger | reverse complement strand
GCTTGCTTAGAAGACTGACTGTTGTCGGCACTGTGAGACGGCATTTGCATATGAGACTTAGCAGGTGCCTGGTGCGGGGTGAGTGGGTACTGAGTAGATGGGCCAACACGGTGATGCGGATGGTTCTTATTAAAGCAGGTCCTCCATTTCTCCTCCATGGAGTGACGTACGTTCTCAGTGCTGTGCTCACATCCTGCATCCCAAGTCATTCCTTTCCAAGGCTGGGCAGAGACCTTAGCCCCCACTAGGTTCTCTGGGTTACCGAAGAGACAGCAACAGCAACAGTTGGCCTCACGGACTGAGCCAGGCCGCAAGCTTTCCGGGTGCTATGTTGTTCTGTTCTCACAAGCACTTGGGCCTTGTTTTTTTTTTTTTTGTTTTGAGACAGAGTCTGGCTCTGTTGCCCTGGCTAGAGTGCTGTGGCATCAGCCTAGCTCACAGCAACCTCAAACTCCTGGGCCCAAGCGATCCTCCTGTCTCAGCCTCCTGAGTAGCTGGGACTATAGGCATGCGCCACCATGCCCGGCTAATTTTTTCTATATATGTATTTTTAGTTGTCCAGATAATTTCTTTCTATTTTTAGTAGAGACGGAGTCTCGCTCTTGCTCAGGCTGGTCTCAAACTCCTGACCTTGAACGATCCACCTGCCTCGGGCTCCCAGAGTGCTAGGATTACAGGTGTGAGCCACCGTGCCCAGCCGGGCCTTATTTCTATCTCAGAGGAGACATCTCGGAGGCTCAGAGAAGCTCAGTAGCTTGCCCGGGCACAGGGTGCTAGAGCTTGCCCGCCTGACCTCAAGACCAGAGCTCCCAACCTCCGCTTGGGTGGGGTGGGCACATCTATCCACCCTTCCTGGCTGGTGACAGAGATCTTATCGCAGGGCAAATGTTTGCTTCCAGCTGGGGGCTCTGTGGGTGTGGGCTCTGTCTGGCACACTCTGTCCTGGGAATAGGAAGCTGGTCTCTTCCTTGCTTGGTCCTTTCTGCCTGGCACGGACAGAAACCTCTCTGTCGAGTCCAGGCTGGCCCCAAGGCCCAGAACTGGGCAGCACAGGCAGGTGTGTTTGCGTCTCGGAGGGTCGCAGAAAGGGCTGCTTGGCAGTGGGCCTGGGGCAAGAGGGCTGTTTGCTCAGATTCCCTTTCAGTCTCCGCCCCCGCCTCTGCACCTGTTGTGTTCCCATCATCCTGGGCGGCTGGCAGCTGTCATTGCCGGGGCACCTGTCCCAGCCTCAGAGGACGCCCTCTGGGCTCCCTGGCTCCAGTTTCTCTGCAGCACACGGCACGCGCTCCGTCTCTCTCTTTGTGTGCCTTTGTCCTCCTCTCCCTCCACATCTCTCTCTCTTCCGGACTCAGGCAGCGGGCTCCGCTCTTGTCCTGGCTCTGGGCATGGGAAGAAGCGTTCGCCTGAGGTTTCCTGCTCCTTGTTCCCTTGTGCCAGGCCCAGCCTAGTGGGTAGGGAGGATGGCCTTGGCAGGTCATTCTTAAGCCCCAAATGCCAGGTGACTCATCAGTGCAATCAAATTATCCCTTGTTCTTGACGGAAGAAACAAAGCAGCAGCCTGGGGCCACCTCCCAGCTCCTCCCCAGTGAGCTGCCTCCCGGCCCTGACCTCTCCAGACCCCAGCTGCTTCCCCTGACCCCATATAAGAGAAGCTGTCCCCTTCCCTTGTCCAGTTTTGTCTTCTGTACCTCCTGATGCCCTGACTTGTACAGCATATTAAGCACAGCCCTGGAAGATGTTACTCCTGAGTTGAAGTCCTCCTTACCCTCTACCCACTGTGCAAAGTCTCCTGTGTTATCCTGATAAAATGGACCAGGACTTATTTGCCCATCCGAAGGTAGGGGCTGGACCCAGTATTCTCCGGAGGCTCTGCCCTCAGAGATCTTGGTGTTTGTGATGCCC
This sequence comes from Avahi laniger, assembly GCA_963575035.1. Lineage (NCBI taxonomy): Eukaryota > Metazoa > Chordata > Mammalia > Primates > Indriidae > Avahi > Avahi laniger. The sequence continues at coordinate 82,033 of CAUYSK010057091.1, read as the reverse complement.
AGTGAATTTGTTCCTTGTTTTATTCTGCCATTGCCGGCTCAGCCCTAGACCGTAAGTTCCGAGGGGGCAGATTCAGGTGGGAAGGAGGGTGCTGGGCCTGCGGGACAGGGATGAGAAGGGACTGGGTGAGGAGAGAGTTGAGCTGGGCAGCACACCATGCACACCAAGTTGCACCCCAAAGGGAAGAGGAGCAGGAGGGATCAGGAGACAGGGCAAGGCAGGGAAAGAAGGGGTGTCCTGGTGGCGGGGAGTGTCTTGAGGGCTGAATGGGTTCAGAGAGCCAAGGGGACTGAGGTTCCCTAGATGAGGCCAGAGGGTAGATGCAGCCGGGGCTGAAAAGGAAGGGAGTTTCTTTCTGAAGCCCACTGGGGATTCTGTCTGACCAGGGAGCCTCCACGGGCACATCCAGCCCTGCTTCCTACCTGTGGGCTTTGAGGTAGTAAGCCCCTGCTCGGGTCACAGATGGGTCTTTTTGCTCCAAGGTTTCCAGGATGGCATCTCCAGTGTCTGTCTGGGTCACCTATCAGCCGATGAGAAGTCCAGCCCTATTGTGTCCTCTGCCTTCAGTCAGGCGCCATCTCTGGGATATCACCTTCTGTCCACTGGAAAACTGCTAGGCTCTGCCGCCACACAGAACCCGTCTGATTCCTTAAGAAGGTCCATTGTCACCTGTGTCCTGTTCCCCAAGCCAGAGGAGCCCCTTCCCTTTGCCCTTTCCTGGATTAAGCATGAGTTTCGATGTCAGGCAGATCTGGGTTTGAAGCCCACTTCATCTTCCCTTCAAGTATAACCTCTCCGAGCCTCAGTTTTGTAGCCTGCAAAATGGGGATGATTCTAACTCCCAAAGGGAGGTTGTGGATTAGCTGAGTTTATACATATGAAATACTTAGCACAGTGCCTGGCATGCAGTAAGTGTTCCACATTGGTAGCGTTTATAGCCTCTTCTGTAGATTTACTCACAGACTCTCTGTTCCCCTTTCACTTCTTTTCCAAAGTGTGGCGGCAGAATGACACACTGAGATCATTTAGCCAGAGCCAAAAGAACCGCATTCCCTGACCCCAGCTGATCCTAGCATGGCTCCTGCTGGGATCTGGAGCTGCCTGTTTCCTTGTCCATCTCCCCTGCTACGCCATTGGCTTCTGAAGGGCGAGCATTGGGTCTTGCTCACCCGTTGGTCCACAGTTGGTACTCAGTGAATGCTTGATGGACGAATGAATGATGTTGGCCAGTGATTTTTCTCACCCCTTTTAGTAGCAGATTCCTTTGGCCAAATGAAGTTTTGTGATGCCCCCGTGAATAAATCAGAGAAGGAGTACAGCTCTGGTTGCCACATCGCAGAGCTCCCACCCCCTGCCCCTGCCACTGCCGCAGAGAGGAGACCACTCTGGGGAAGTGGTGGGAGAGGGAAGCCTCAGACACAGGACATTGGGACTTCCCATCTGGGGAAGTGGTTTTGTCTGCAGAAAACCCCTTCACACCCAGTGGTGTTGTGAAGGCCCAGAGGCCAGGCAAGCCACCTCCCAGTTTCTGTCCCATTCTTGCTCAAGTGGCCAGAATGAGGGCCACCACCCTCCTGAGGGACTCTCAGCTCGCCCAGCCCCCAACCTGCCCCATTCCTGCTTTCTTATTACTTGGTTAATTCTCTGCAGTCCTGTTTCTGGAAAACTACGTGAATTTACATTGGTGCGATACTTGCTGAGTGTCTGCTCTGCGTTGGGCCTAGTGGTAGGCTCCAGGAGAGTGAGCCTAAGTCAGGTCCGGGCCTGACCCCGCTGGACTCCGGATGCCCGGCTTTCTCCCCTGGCGTGTCTTGCCTCTAACCACGTGTCCTCCACACCAGATGGGAGAGCGACCTTTCTGAAATGCAGGCCTGGTCTCGTTGCCTCCCTGCTGAAACGTGTCAGGGGCTCCCTACTGCTCTTCGGAAAAAGGCCAGATTCTTCACCCTGCTCTTAAGGCCCTTCTGGCGTATCCCTGGCCCATCCTGGCTTGCCGGTGGAAAGCTGCTCCAGGGCCCTCCTGCTGCCCCTGCCCCAGCCATACCAATCTTGCTTCTCGAATGTGCTGGGCTCCCTCCAGCCACGGGAGCTTTGCACATGTTGTCCTCACTCTCCAGAGCGCTCTCTCCCCGACCTACCTCCACAACACATGGACATCAGATCTTGTCTTCACAGTCACTTTTCAAGAAAGACTGTCCTGAGCCCCTAGAACCTTGCTCCTTTCTTCCCGACCACTTTCCTGGGATTGCAGTGATACGTTCCTCAGTGAGACTACTTGGTAACTGTCTCCCTCTGGACTGTGAGCCCACAAGAGCCAGGGCCTGTCTGTTGTGGATCACCATTGCACCTCCGGTGCATAGCTTAGTGTCCAGCACACAGTAACCCAATAAAATATGGGTTGAGTTGAATGAAATTGTGGAGGCACACCCAGGAGAAGCTGGGGCAAGCAGACAAGGCCCCAGCTGTGGCTGCCTCTGTGTAGGACAGAGTAAGACAAGGGCTAGGAGCAGCACAGCTCGGGGGCTCAGAGGAGACAAGCTCAAGAACCGGGACTCACTCTGTATCTGGGGTCCTAGGGAGGTGTCCTGGAAGAGGTGTTCCCAGTGCTGTCTGGGTGGGAAAGGGGCATTCCAAATGGGGAGAAGGCAGGAACCAGGGTGAGAGGGAGGGTGGTGTGTGGGTGCTGGGCCATGGGAAGGCCAGGCTGGCCACGGGTGAGGGGTTGGTGGGCAAAGTCCCAGACGGGCGTGTTAAAAGGCAGGCAGGATGAGGGGGGTGACTCCGCTGCTGTAGGAACAGCCTCCAAAGCAGTTTCTTTTTGCCTTGGTTTCCTCATCTGTAAAATGGGCATACAAATAAACTTCTCTCTTAAGGTTCTTGAGAGGATTGAACAAGTTAGTATGTGTAACATGCTCAGAATAGTGCCGAGCACACAGTAGGGCCCTGTACTGTTTGCTATTATTACGATCATTATCCTACAAAAGAAATTTGGGTTACTCTCTCTCCGTCAGACTGACTTAGCCTCCTGCCCCTACAGGGATGGGGTGCGTGTGCCAGGGAGTGTGCGTGCATGTGCGTGTGACTCTGTGCAGCCACGCCAGCTCGTGCCTGTGGAAAGGGGGCTGTCTTGTGTGGAATCAGTGCCGCAGCTTCTCCCAGGGAGAAGTCTCTGGTGAGCCTCCAGCTGGGAGGAGGACGGGCATGCTGGGCTTGGGGCACTCCCACCCAGGGCCGCTGGCTAATGACCTTAGGTCAGGCCTGAATGACCCACTCAGGGGGTGACAGCAGAAGGGCCCTGAGCTGAGGGCTTGGAGACCAGGACAGACCCTTACAGTGCCCAGGCCTCTGAGTTGCACCTGAGAAGAGGCAGCACCCACCTTTCCCATGGTTCTTTCCTCAGTCCCCCCCTCTGCCCTCCCACCTGCTCACTGGCCTCTCCTCTGCACCCAGACCTTTCCCCGGGAACCCCGATCCCTGGTCTTGAGGACAGGGGCTGGGAGGAGGGAGCCATCTGGTCATCCTGGGAGGCCCCTGTCTTGAGGAGAGCCTGCGATGGGTGGTGAGATTGTCCCACAGACCTGGGCTTGAGTCCTGGCTCTGCCTTGGACCTGCTGGGTAACCTCAGGCAAGTTCCTGGGCCTCTCAGAACCTCCACTTAAATGTCTGTAAAATAGACATAATGTAGCCCCTGCCACCGAGGATAAATGAGACAGTGCACACAGTGTCTGGAGTACAGTGCACACGCAGTGGTGCAGGGGCCCACAGGGGTGGGAAGCTGCTCTCTTGATGATTTGGGCTCCGGGCAGGCCTGCCCAGGGCTGGAGGGGCCTGCATTCCACCTCTGTCTGCACCTTTCCCTCTCCCTTGAGTGTGGAGTGCCAGTTTCCACACCTTAAGGTTTATCTAGAAACCTCATGAGTCTGGAGTAGGCGTGTACATTGCAAGGTGGGTATGTAACCGTGTGAGTATGGTCTGGTACACAGTAGGTGGCTAAGTGTGCTCCTGGGGAATGCCCACGAGTGCTCATGAGCCCGTGTAGGTGCACATACGTGTGTGCGATGCAGACGTGGAGTGTAGCTCTGTGGGGGTGTGTGTGTGCCCGTTGAAGGGACAGTTAGGTGTGGGGTAGAAGCCTGGATTCTGGGGCCAGACGGCCTGGGTTTGCATCCCGGCCCTGCTGCCTTCTAGGTGAATAACCTCTCTTCATCTCCCTCTTCTTATCTGTAAGATAATAGCAATAATCAAAATGGTACCTGTTGATAATAACTCCAACACCTCCTCATTCAGCCCGTGAGGACAGAGGAGTCAATACCTGTAAATCATGGGACAGGGCCCAGAAGAAGATGGGAGCGGTGTTAGCTTTGTTAACAAGCTCCACTGGGAACCTCCTAAGGGCAGGGACAGCGTCTGTTTTGCTCAACATTGGGTCCTTGTCACTTCGCCCAGTCTGCATGTAGTAAGCGCGTGAGGGACCGAAGAATGAGTGGCAGTCGGCCTGGGCAACTGGAGAAGGGTGTGTGTGTGTGTGTGTGTGTGGGACACTCCATCCACGGGGTGTGCGTGTGCGTGTGCGCGGTGCGTGTGTCTGCTGGGCCGGGGCATCTCTGCGCTTCTGGAGCCGGCTGCTATTTCAGGAAGCCTCCAGTCTCCTCCTCCTTATGTAAATAAACATGACAGATCCCCTCGCTGTACCAGCACGGGGAGCTGGGGAGGGTGGGAGTGGCGGCGGGGGCGGCCGCGGGGCGGTGCGCGCGTGCGTGTGTGGCCCGCGGCGGGCGCGCGCGTGCGGAGGGCGCGGCAGGCGGGGTGGGGGGGCGCTGGCCCTGCCATGCCGGCCGGCCGCGGGGGAGCGGGCGGGGAGCTGCAGGCCGGGGCAGCTCGGTGACGAGCGGGCCGGCCACGCGGAGCTGGCCGCGCTGCTCGCTGCCTGAGATGGGGGGACAGATCACCCGCAGCACCCTCCACGGTAAGGCCCCCCTGATGCCCCGGGACGCTCACCCCCAGCCTGGGGACCAACTGGGGAGCCCGGGGGAGGGCGCTGGGGCTGAGAGGTGGGTCATCCCCCTGCCTCTTCACTCCTTGGTGGGCTGCCGGGCTGTGTGAGGGGCGCCTTTGGGTGGTGGGCGCTGGGGCGGGGAAGCAAGGGGCAGCGGAGAGCAGGAAGAGGGGGCTCTCCCTGACAGCCAGGGGGAGGTCGGGCACCTGAGGGCCCCACAAAGTCTCCTTGTCCTACCTCCTTGTGCTCTTAGCCGGCACTGACCAGCCCCAAGTGGGATGTGAGGTCCTAGGCTGCCCTACTCGCCTCTCCCTGGGATTGAGATAAACCACAGTTAGTTAGACAGCTGGGGGGACCTGTTTGGCCCTAGGATGTGGGTCTTGGAGGTAGTGCTGTGTTCCACGGTAGGGCCAGGGGAAGACGTGTGGGCACGTGTGTGTGCACGAGTGTGTATGTGTCTGTGCTTGTGAGTGTGCGCTGGAGGTGTCTGTGGGTGTGTACCTGTGCTGGCTTGTGCCTAAGCACAGGGGTGTGCAAGTGACAGCCCCCACGTTGCCTGACCTCCAAGTGTGTACTCTGTGGGAGAGGCCAATAAACTCCGGACCCCTGGGGTGCACGTCCACAGTCAGAGGGAGCCACAGGCGGGGAGGAGAAGGGGAGGAAGAGAGGGAGGACGGCTGGCTCCCTGTTCGCAGGGCTCCTGCTCACCCCGTCTCCTGTCCTCTCATCCCCCTGGCTTTAGTGCTATGATCTTGGGAGCAGCGTGGCCAGTGTGGTGGCACCAGACCCAGAAAGGGGAAGCCTTCCTGGGGACTTGTTTGTCTTCCCTGGGTCCCGGGAACTGGGGTTCCATTACAAATTGGCTGGTGCCAGAACAGCATGGGCTGACCTTGGGGAGTCCCTGCCGCACTGCCCTATGTTCCCTCCTCCCCGCTTGGACAGGGTATTAGGAGACAGGGCGGCCTCCATCTGCTGAGTCCGGTGGACACTGAGGAACCTGGGAGAGGCCCAAGAAGGAAGGAGGTGGTGGTGGCTGGAGCGAGTGAGCAGCCATGGCCAGAACTGGTGACCAGGTGGCTTCCCCCTTCCAGGCTCTGGAGTTTGGGAGAGTAATTTGTAATTAAAAAAGAAAAAGGCAGGGAAAGACACGGGAAAAGCAAATCATTGGCTCTTTTAAAAGGAAGTGAATTTCGTCCTGGGCCTGGAGGGCCAAGTGACAGATGGAAGGCCCTGGAAGACACATAATCCGGAGCCAGGCTAGGGGCAGTGCCAGTGGCCTGGGCCTTGGCCTGAGACTTGGGTTGGGCTGACCTGGGCCTGGGCCTGGCCCTGCCTGTCTGCAGGCCGGGTCTCTTCTCAGGGCTCGCTGGCCCCAGTGGGGCCTGTTGGCAGAAGGTCTGAGCCGACTGGCATTTTCCACTGGAGTCAGACTTGGGCAAGCCTGAGGCTTGGGAAGGACAGAGAGGCCCTCAGAGCAGGCTCAGGACACAGCACACTGTCCTTCAGCTGCCTGGGAGCCCAGGCTCCGTCGTGGGGTGAGGACCTAAGACCACCCGAGCTCACACTCTGGAGTGGACAGACATGTGTTGTGATGAGGGCAGGTGCCTCCTGTTTTCTCATCTCTCAATGGGGCTAGTAAAAGTGCCCTCCTCGTAAGATTATTGTGAGGACTGTATGAATCACTGTGAGTAGAGAACTCAACACAGGGAAGATCAAGAGAACTTAGGAAGGCATTCTGAGCCCAGCGTCATATTCCCTCCTTCCTGTATGTCCCATTTTCCCGAGGGCAGGAGGATTGCTTGGGGTGCACTGAGCGCTCTAGGAGTTGGGCATCCAGGCTTGGTGGCCACTGGGGAGCCCCATCTGCCTTGGCCCTCACCCCTTGGCCAGGACCACGGTCGGCTCGGCTCCCTTAAGTTGGCCTTGGCCTCTGTCTCAGCCTGCCACTGGCACGAGTAGAGGGGCGGGAGGTGGGGGCGCGGAGAGGAGGGGTTTGTCTGTGCCCACACAGCCACCTGACCAGGCACGCTGGCTGCCCCAGTGGCTCTGATTTCGCCCCCTTTTGGGAAGTGAGCTGTGGCCAGTGGAGATGCAGGGCTTTGCTGCTCCCCAGGGGTGCCCTCCACCGGGCTGGACTCCTGGAGACACATGTAAATGGTCCTTGGTTGTATTTTTGCTGTGGCCTTGGGCTTTTGGTTTGTTTCAGGCCGCAGATTTTGGATTGCTGGGTTACGGTGGGTGAGGGGAGGGTGACAGAGGGGCCCAAGACTCTGTGTGTGTGTGTGTGTGTGTGTGTATCTAGTCGTGTGTTTGTGGGTGTGTCTTGGCTCTCTCTGTTTCTGGTGTCTACAGATCGTGCATCTGTGTTTTGAGTCTCCGTGTACCTGTGTGATGTGTCTCTGTGTTTAAGGGATTGCGTGTTACCGCGCCTGCATTTCCATGTGGGGGCAGCCACATTTGTGGTCCTCTGTGCTTGTGACTTGCGTGTGTGTGTGTGTGTGTGTGTGTGTGTGTGTGTGTGGTGGTGGTGAGGAGTCGGGCTCCTCTGGGAGCAGCCTGGCAGGGGGCCGATGGGAAAACGAATTCCCATTTGGAAAATGGTTTCAGCGTTACATGCCTGGTCTCTCATCGGCAGGTTTCCAGAGCTGCTCCCGGTCGCGAGGGCAGGCTGGCAGGACGGGGAGTGGGCACACAGAGGGGGCGGTGCTAACACTGGGAGGCCTCCCTCCCGTCACCCCTTCATCCCTCCCTTCTCTGTCTCCTCTTCCCTCCCTTTCTCCTTCACCTCCCTTCAATGTTCCCTCCCTTTGCTGAGAGGTTGATGTGTGGGTGACACACACACATGCACCCACACATACATGGCACTGCCAGGTGGGTCTCTGGATTTAACAAGCCTGAGCGTTGGAGGATGCTGGGGTGCAGGGACCTGAGGACATTGGTTCCCACTCCCTCCTGTTACAGGTCAGGTGGGGGGTGCTGTGGCCCCAAAAGGGAAACGGCTGACTGCGGCCACACTGCTGGTGCCCCAGAGGGGAAGCCTGGTCTTGTCCCTTCTGCTGACTCCCCGTTCGTCCGTCTTGGGCTCCCTAATCCTCACGCAGGCGGCAGGGCAGAAAGCACCCAATGGCCTTATGAGGCCTGAGATTAGCACAGAGGGAGCCGTCTGTCTCCTGGCTGCAGCTCTGAGGGCTTAGGCTTAGGTGAGCGCCCTGGAGCCCGAAGGTGTGTATGGGCGCCACACCCACTAGAGCCTGTGGGCTCCGGGAAGGCGGGCATCTGTCGCTCCATCTCTGTATTCTGACCTCAGCCCGGAGCCTGGCACACAGTGGCACACAGTAGGTGCTTGGTCAGTGAGTCGGCGGGGAAGAGTGCAGGGCCTTTGTCCGCTGGACCACGCAGCAGTTGGAGCCAAAGGTGGCCTGGGGAGGGCGGGGGGAGCTGCCTGAGAGGTGAGACCCAAGCTGAGCGAGGAGGCCAGGCAAGATCTGGAGAGGAAGGGGAGGCGGACGGCGTTCCGCGCCTGCTGGCTGTGTAACTTCAAGTCAGTCCCCTCATCCATCTGAGTGACTCTGTGTCCACTTCTGTAAATTGGGGATGGTAGATCTTGCCCCGCAGTGGTAGGAAAGATTGAGCTATGGGCGCTGAGGGCAGTATACCTGGCACACAGTCAGCGCTCCGTAAGTGGGATGTGCTTTTGCAGAGGTCTCTGTGGAGGCTCCCCTGGCCTGTGTGTGCCTGCTAGTGTGCATACGCACCCGGCTGCCTCTGCGTCCCCCAGGGCCTCCGTGACAGTGTCCCCTGGGTGCTCATGTCTGCCATGAGGCACACCCACCGCCAGTGTGTGTGCCAGTGTGTACACATGAGTGAGTGTGGGTTTGTTTGAGGGGAACGAAGGGTGATGGTCTGTGTGGGGTGTAGATCGATGTGGCTGAGCCTGGGGGGCTCTGGGGAGGTGCTGGGAGGGCAGGGACAGGGAGCTGAACCCAGAATAGTTATCATCTGGAATCACCTTCTGGAATCTTGGGGTGGAACGGGGGGTGGGGGAGGAGGAAGACTGGTCCTTCTCCCAGCATGAGGATATTGGGAGGCACAGCTGTGTGCACATCTGGCTGCTGGAGATGTCGGAGATGGGCGTGTCGCAGAGGGAGTGAGAGCGGGAGGCTTGGTGTAGAGATTAAGTTGGCCACTCCGCTTCGCCCGTCTTGTCACCATGAATTCATTCAGTCTTCCAGGGAGTGGCAGGACCTGCCGTACACGTAGCCGGGAGTCTGGGGGAGATGACACGGCCCTAACAGGGCCCTTCACCCTGGGTCGTGAATGACAAAGGTGTAGGTGTGGGGACTGCAGAGGTCATGGAGAAACTGACTTGGGTGGAGAGAAGGGTTCATGTAGGGAAAGGGGACTGAGCGTGCTGGCCAGCTAGTGGGGAGCCACTGACGAATCTCTGTGCAGTGGGACAGATCTGAGTTCAGAGCCCAGCTCCACCACCTACCAGCTGTGTGACCTCAGGCAAGTTATTAGCTCACAGAGCCTTTGCTTCCTTATCTATGAAATGGGACTGTCGATACTGTCTTAGTTATCTATTGCTGCATAACAAATTACCCCAAAATTTAGCAGCTTAAAATAACAAATGTTCCATTATCTCACAGTTTCTGTGGATCAGGAATCTTGGTATAGTTTAGCTTGCTGCCTCTGGCATAATGTCTCCCATGAGGTTGCAGTCAAGTTGTTGGCTGTGGCTGTGGTCTCATCTGAAGGTTTGCCTGGAGGGGACTCTTATTCAAGCCTACTGACATGGTTACTAGCGGTCCTTGGGCCCTTTGCCACATGCTGTGGCATCTGGCCCCCCCCAGAGGGAGCAATTGAAGAGAGGCAAGAGAGAGAGTAACCACAGAGACAGAAGCCACAGTCTTTTTATAACCCAGTCTTGGGTGTGACATCCCACTACTTCTGCCTATTCTGTTTGCTAGAAGCTAACTGTTATGTCCAGCCCCTAGGGGAGGGGCTCCTGCGAGGGCGTGGATGCCTGGAGGTGGATATGGGGATCACTGGGCCATCGTAGAGGCTACGTCCCCCAGAAACCTGCCTTCAGGAGTTGGGAGAGTCCAACCAGGCTGCGTGTGAAGGGCATCTGGTGCAGCATCTGCTATGCAAGAAGGAATCAGTCCTCGTGGCCTTCCTTGTCTGCGACTTTTCTCCTGCTGACAAATGGGGAGCTATGGAAAGTTCTTGAGCAGACGTGGCTGTAGTCAGACGTGACGTGTGGGATCTTGGTGCAGGTCTGGAAAGGAAGCTGCTTGCTTAACTCCCTTCTTTTTCTACTTTCTCCACTGGACACAGAAAAGGGCGGGTCCCAAAGTGGGCATTCCCTGAACACCTGCTAATTCATCAGTTCATCAGTAGATGGGAGAATGAAACACTGGCAATGCATTCAACAACTTTTATTGAGCACCTGCTGTGTGCCCTCAGCTGGGCCCTGGGGAAAGCGCAGTAAAAAAGGGCTCATAGTCCCTCAGAGGGACAGACAGACACAAAAAACTGCAGCCTTTCCCAGCCAAGCGCTGCTCTGCCTAACACAGGAACTGCTCTGAGTGACTCTTTTCTCAACTCCCCCAGGGTGCACTTAGCCAGGACCATTCTGGATGCAGAGGAGACAGGTCAATGCATTGCATACATTAAGTGCCTCAGGGCACCTCCGCTCAGTTCTGCGGAGGCACCAGGGTTGGGAAAGGCTGCTTGGTGAGGGGTGTTCTGTTAGGGGGTGTAGGGATCCCCAGAGGTCCATAGCAGGGCCCCTAACCTAGTCTGGGCATCAGAGAGACTTCTGGTAGAGTCCAGGTCTCAAGGATGAGGGAGAGAAAGGCAGGTAGGTGGGATGGAGGAAAGAAAGGTTCCAGGTAGAGAAGGGGGCTTGGGCCAAGCTTGGAGGCCACGAGGCAGGCCTGGGAGGTGGGGACCCTTCAAGGAACCCAGAGAAGTTTACTTCTGCCCAGTTTTACAATCCTTTTATCCCCCAATCTCCTTTCCCCCTATCTACCCAGGAAAGGTAGGAGTCAGGAGTCCTTACCCTTCCAACTGGTCTTCCAAATTCTTTCCCCCAGAGGCAGCCCTGTTCAATTAATGTGTATAAGTGAGTCCAAATCAGGACCGCCCTGGCAATCTGTGATTAGGGCATTTGGGTAAAATAAGATTGTGGTGTCCAGCCTCTCAGTGGGCTGAAATGAGCTGACCGTTTCCTATGGTCACGCCTGACTACAGCCCTTCCTAGGATCGTTGTTGCTTTTATTTAAAATAATAATAATAATAATAAAAGTGTTGGGATAGGTGTTAAAGTTTGCAAAATTCTTTCACATTTATGAATTTACTGGGTCCTTAAAACAGCCTGGAGAGGTGGACAGGGCAGCTACAATGAGCCTTATTTTACAGAGACAGAAACCAAGGTTCAGAGAGGCGAAGCAACTTGCCCCAAGTCACACAGCAGGTCTGTGGCCTGGCTGGGCTGTGAGCCCGGGGCCTCCTGCCTGCAGGGCTCATACTCTGTGCCCCACCCACTGCCCAGAGTGTGAGACCAGCCTCCCTTACAGGAGTTGGAAACGATGATGCCAGCGCTGGCATTCAGGGCCATGGCTTCAGAATAAGGTGGTCCCGAGGCAGTGGGATTCGGCTGGGTCTTGAGAGGGGCACAGTGGTGGGTGGGGTTTGGAGTGGTGCAGGTGAGGCAAGGGCACGGCTCGGGCACAGGTGTGGAGGTAGGAAAGCAGAGAGTGGTGTAAGTAGTAACAACAATAATAATAGCAACCACTTACTGAGTTTTGCATATACCGTGTCTTTTAATCCTTGCAAGGATCCCATGGAGAAGGTCCAGCCACGACCCCATTACACAGATGAGAAAAATGAGGCTCTCAGAGGTTGTACAGTTAATGACAGAGCTGCCGGGCATGGAGGCAGCCAGGTCTGGGTTCCGATTTGAACTCTTTACTCTTGTTGGGTGACCTCAGCATGCAACTTAACTTCTGAGGATCTGTGTCAGAGTGGCATTGGGAGCGTAAATCAAGATGCTGCCGGCTAAGGCGTGCAGAGGTTGGGTGCTGTTGTTAGTTTCGGTGCCGTTGCCCTCGTTCTGGTGGTCGGCTCCCTCCCTGTCTCTCCCTGGCTGGGCATCTGGGGCTCTGCCAGTGGTTCTGGGCGGAGCCTTGTGGGAGCAGCGGGGAGGTCAGTCTGGAGGCTTTGTGTGTCCAGGCGTCTGCCCTGGGACCCCACCGAGAGGGAGGAATGTGAATGTGATCCAGAGCCGCTGAGGGTCACCCCGAGGGCTGGCCAGGCTTGCATCTGGCAGCTCATAAATGCCCAGAAGGAATGGGCTGTGGGGGCGTTTCCATTGTGTCAGCAGCAGCCTCGCCTGAGCAGGGTACCTCCCCTGTGGCTCCCAAGAGATCGTAAACCTGTCACTAGGGGGCCCTCCCTAGGAGCTGTGCTGGGAGCCAGGTGGCACAGTTGGGGCCCCACTCAGGGCCATTTGCCAGGAGCAGTTGCGCAGCCCACAGGGCCACCAGCTTGAGACCCTTTCCTGTGGCCGCGTTGTCTGCACAGCCTTCCCTGTGAGGCCCGCCATCTTGGACTCTGGGGAAAATGGACTCAGTATTAGATGCTGAGTAGGGTAACGGACCCTGGACATTGCATTGGAAGACCAGGATTCAAGTCTCAGATCTGCCACATAATTGCTGTGTGACCTCAAGCGAGTTGCTTAACCAGTCTGAATCACAACTCAGCTACAGAATGGGGACTTAAGGGTCATGGTGTATGTTCAAGTGCTGGGAGGGAGCCCTGTTGGATAGCAGAGGGAAGAAGCCCTGCCCCCAGCTGTCCCCTCTGGACCCTTGGCATCAGAGCTGTGCTCCGGGTTCGTTCTCATTTTGCTTTCTGTCCCCCCTGCCCCCGCGAGTTTAACGCCAGCTGAGATGGACGAGGGACTCTGAGAGCACCACTCACATTGCAGCTCATGAGACTGGCACCTCCTAGAAGGGTGCAGGGCACAGCCTCCGTGGCTGTACGTGGTGGCCCTGGCCCTGGTTTAAAAGAGAAGTGATGAGGTCTGAGTTAGGGCCGTGGCAGGAGGGTGGACAGGAGGGACAGAGCCCAGGGGCATTTATTCCTGAGGCTGGATTGGCAGATTGAGTGTGGGGTACCCAGGGAGAGGTGAGTCAGGAGTCCAGCCGGGGTCTGCCGAGTGACAGGAGCCCATGGTCCAAGGGCAGGAGATGCCCAGCGGACCAGAGAGGGTTTCAAGTCGTCTCCCCAGAGGTGGCTGGTGGGCACTGAGGACACAGTGAGCTGAGTACAGAGAGAAGGGCTGAGGACACAGTGCCATGCCGTGCAGTCATAGAGCGTGTAGCCTTTTATGTGTGGCTCTCACTTAGCGTGCTTTGCTGTGCGTGTCAGTGTCACGTTCCTTTTCCCTTCAGAGTGGCTGTCGTGGTATGGAGGTGCCATATTTATTTATCCAGTCACCAGTTGAAGGACGTTTGAGTCGTTTCCAGTTTTTGGTTATTATGAATAAGACTGCTGTATATTTGTGTACAGGTTGTTGTGTGAACATGTCCTCGTGGGTAAGTGCCCAGAAGTGTGAGCGCCGGGTCATGTGGTAGGCATTTAACTTTGTATGAAACTGCCAAGCCGTTTTCCACATTGGCTGCCCGGCTTGCGTCCCACCAGCAGTGGATGAGGGCTGAGAACATGGTCTGTATTTCTGTGTTTTGGTGACAACATGATAGAAGGCCACATATCCCCCAGGGTGCTACCTGAGATGATTTTAGGTGGTACATGGGTGAAAAATTTTTTTTGTATTTTACAACTATATTTTAATGAGCATTGAAAAAATGCAATCAGCACATCAAACCCATGGTTTCCTGGCTATTAATGCTAATGACATAGTCCCTTGAGTCAGATTGCTGGGTTTAGCTCCTAGATCCCTTTCCTGCTGGTTGTGTGACCTTGGGCAAGCCATTTAATGATGCTCACATTTGTCTTCAGTAAAATGGGTTGATAATGTCCCTTCCTACCTCATAAGTTTTCCTCTAAGGGTGAAACTGGTTAAGTGTATGTAAAACTCCCAGTCCAGAGCTTGGCACGTATAAGTGCTTGACAAATGGCTGCCATTATTATTAGACGTGTATGGCCCATGGGTGACTGGTGTGTTTAATGTGTATTGTTCTGTACATCCATGTGTACATGAATACATGCATGCGTGCACAGTATGTGTGTGCATGTGTGGTTCCTGGGCTCAGGAGTAAGGGAGAGGATGAGGCTCTAGGGTCAGGATTGCCTTCATGTGCTCACAGGTGTCTGTGTGCACCCATGAGTGTGCCTTTGGTGGCCACATGTCTGTGCCCCCAGGACCAAGGTCTCCCTATTCCTGGCTTCCCCGTCTGTTCTGCTGTCAGCCAGGGTGCCGGGCCTGTGCTGCCCCTGCCACAGCCCCAGCCTGCACCCCCGGGTCTTCCTTGTGGAAAGGAGGCCTTGGCCAGGGCCGTCCAGGGCCCGTGTCTCTGCCATACTTGCCTAGAGCCGTGTTTTCTGGGCTTTTACCCAGGGCCGCAGAACCCCAGCGGGGTTGGGCAGAAAGGAGAGGAAGCGTTTTGAAGGGATTGCGAGCCCACAGTGCACTCTGGGCAAACGCTGGGGAGGGGAAGCCCAAAGGAGAGGCTCTCATTAGCAGCTGGGCTCAGCAGGTTTTATAAAAGCACTTTATTGAGGTATAATTGACATACACTAAACTGCACACATTTCAATTGTGCAGTTTGGTGAGTTTTAACATACGGATGGCCCAATGAAGTCATCACTGCAATCTAGATAAGGGACACGTGGCCTAGATGTGACCTGTGCTCCTTGGTAACCCCTCCCTCCCTCCTCCACCACCCAGGCCCCCGCTTATCTGTGTTCCATCACCGGAGCTTGGTTTGCACGCCCTGCAGTCTGATAAAAGTGGGACAAGGTAGAGGCAGGGGAAGAAGGTAGAGGTGAAGGGAGCGGAGGCCCCACAGTTGCTGCATGGACTGTGTGCTCTTTTGCTTTTTAAACTGCCTTATTTCACTCAGCAAAATGATTTTGAAATTCATCCCTGTTGTTACTCATATCAGTAGTGTGTTGCTTTTTACTGCAGAGTAACGTTCCATTGTGTAGAGTAGTAATCCACTGTGTAGTAAGATTCCATTGTGTAGTAATTGCATTGTTATCCACTCACACTGCAGGGTTTTTTCCCTGATGCTCTCGCTTCTGCATATGGACATATCCCTAAACAGTGTGTAATGTTGCCTTTCACCAGCAGGTATTTTTTGAAACCAAGAGTCAAGCCGTGTCTGAGGCTGGCCTTAGCCCAGTGGGCATCTTTTCCGGGCAGGGCACCTGTAGCCGGTGCCACTCTCTGCCCTTTGGCCCAACTGTCCCTGTCCCTGGAATCACCTCCCCGCCTCTGCACTAACCAGAGACCATCAGCATCTTCCAAGTGGCCTTCCCACACTGTCTGGGTCTCCTCCGACACTTCCAGCCCTCACAGTCTCATGGCTTCCAAGGCCCTTGCACTGTTCAGCCACCATTGTCTTGTTCCCCTGGTGAGGGCAAGGGGAGTTCCTCCTCCAGAGACGGCCAGGCCGATGCACAGGGTGTCTGGCTGGTCCTGGGCTCTGGGGACTGGTGTCTGGGGCCCTCTGGGGAAGGAGGGAGCAAAGATGCGAAGGGATGCAAACCAAAGCAAACGCAGCCTGGACAGAGGGCGGGTCTTCCTGGCTTCCAGGATTCCTCTCTCCCTGTCCCCGCCCTCCTGGTCTTCCATCTCCTTCCTGGAAGCCCCTCCTCCTGGACCTTCAGGGAGTGGAAGGGTCTGGGCAGGCCCGATGCCACCCAGCTCTCTGCATCATTAAGTTCTTGCCTTGGAGGGACCAAAATTCGAAACTCCCCGAAGGCCTCCGTCCCGCTCTGTGGCTTTCTGCTCCTCCGTCCCCCTCTCCCCCTCCTTCGTGGCTCTCTGTCCTCCAGATGACAGCATGGGTGGGGCTCTACTTTCTGAGGACGGACACAGATCTTGGGGACAAGCGAGCACCTCCTGTCCCAGCCCACAGCCCTTGAGGCTGCATGTTAATGCTGCAGGTGCTGCTGCCACTTGTCTTGGAGCCAGAGAGGGGAAGAGTCTTCCCCAAGGTCACACAGCCAGTTAGTGACAGACACGAGCCACCCACACGTAGACCCATACTCTTTCCTCTCCTTGCCCGTCTCCTGGAGGCCAACTGCACGTTTGTGAAGTGTCTTCTCCTCAGCCAAGCCCTGCCCAGTGCTCCACCCACTTTGGGATGCGGTAGACCTGTCTGCAGAAGAAAGCGCCACGTCCCCCTGGCCAGGGGATCTTGTGGCAGACCCTGGAGCCACCTGTGCCCAGGATGCTTCAGGCTTGGGTCCTGTAAAGCAGGGAGTGGCCTTACACGGAGGGGGACCTGATGGGCACAGCCCCCGGTCACCTCCACCGCAGCCCAGCCCTGTCAGCCCAGCTCCGGTACCCCCAGGAGGCTTTCCCGAGACGTGACCTGCCTGTCAGTCCTTTTAGTGCCTGGCACTCTGCCTTTTTGTGTCGCGATGTCTGTCCATGATTCTTTCTGCCTGGACTGTTGGCTTCCTGAGGACGAGATCCATGTATGTTTCCTGTCTGTATTGCCAGAGCCCAGGAGAGAGCTTGGTATTTGGCAGATACGTAATGAGTAGTTATTGAGTGAAATAAATGAAGAAATCAGGGGCTGGCGTGGGCAGATAGTAAGTGGTGATGTATCTCACGGTGGGTGGGGGTGGTGGAAGGAGGCGAGGGGTGAGGAATGGGGGGGTGGTGGATGGCAAAGTGGGAGATGGCAGGAGACAGTGGCTCGGGGAGGGTGGTGGTAAAAGGTGGCGGTAGTGGCGGGAACACTGGGCAGTGAGTGACTTCTGCTGTGCCCACCCTCTGCGCTTCCCTAGGGGACCCTGCTCAGGCTCCTCGACCAGTTAAGGTCTCTGACACTGTGGCTTGCTCCTTTGCAGACTCCATCGGGGGCCCTTTCCCCGTCACCTCTCACCGATGCCACCACAAGCAGAAGCACTGCCTGCCGGTGCTGCCCGGCGGGGGGCTCCCGGCCACGCCGCTGCTGTTCCACCCGCACACCAAGGGCTCCCAGATCCTCATGGACCTCAGCCACAAGGCCGTCAAGAGGCAGGCCAGCTTCTGCAACGCCATCACCTTCAGCAACCGCCCGGTCCTCATCTACGAGCAAGTCAGGCTGAAGGTGGGCCTCCCCGCCCTCTCGGCACCCCTGGGCCTCTGGACTCCCCCGCAGCCACTGCCTGGGCCACCCCACAGCCGCACGCTGCCCCTCCCCTTTCCTCTCCGTGCCCACTTCCCCCTTCATTCCCTTTCCCCACCCTCCCCGTGTGACGAAGAAGGGACCACTAGCCTCTTCCCCCAGACCATGGGAGGCTCCCCGGGGAGGGGAAGGCGTGGAGGGGCGGGCAGGTTGGCCTGGCGCTCCTGGGAGTCTGCCCGAGGGGGAGGCTGGGCTGAGGCCGACCCCTGCCACCCAGATCACCAAGAAGCAGTGCTGCTGGAGCGGGGCCCTGCGGCTGGGCTTCACGAGCAAGGACCCGTCCCGCATCCACCCTGACTCGCTCCCCAAGTACGCCTGCCCTGACCTGGTGTCCCAGAGCGGCTTCTGGGCCAAGGCGCTGCCCGAGGAGTTTGCCAACGAGGGCAACATCATCGCCTTCTGGGTGGACAAGAAGGGCCGCGTCTTCCACCGCATCAACGACTCAGCCGTCATGCTCTTCTTCAGCGGAGTCTGCACGGCCGACCCGCTCTGGGCCCTGGTGGACGTCTACGGCCTCACGCGGGGCGTCCAGCTGCTTGGTGAGTGCCTGCCGCTCTGGCCCTGGCGCAGGGTACCCCCCCAGGCCTCTGGGTGCTGGCCTGACATGCTCGATCCCATCAGGTGTAGGGACCCCTCCTTGACTGGTGGCAGCCCAGGGCCAAGGGGGCACAGGGGCAGCTCTGGGAGCCTGTGGGGACTGCAGGGAGCTCTTCCCTCCCGGCCGCAGCTTTGGCCAGTGGAGCCCAGGTGAGAACTCTTCCTTGCGCAGCCGCTCAGGTGGTACCTGTGAGCGGTGGGCAACCTTCACAATCATAAACAGCGGAAGACCACTCCTCCTGAAAGTAATTAATGTTAATCATCCTAACCATGGTTCATAGGGCATTTTACCACTGTGCATTTGCGTAGCAACCCTGGCAGGCAGACTCCACTACCGGGTGCATAGCGGTGGAGACGCAGGTCCAGGGAGGTCGAGTCACTGCCCCAGGAGTAGTAGAGCCAGCTCCAACGCGAGCTCTCAGCCCGCAGGGCTCTGCAGCCTGCCAGGAGGCTGGGTTCCAGGCCCTGGTGCCTTTTGCTGGGATGTTGGGTAAAAGGGTAGGAGCAGGAGCAGAAGGAATGTACTAGGGGAGGTAAGACTCTGCCAGCGGCTCCTTCAGGCGAGCGGGAGGGCAAACATCCCCAGGGGTAGGAGGAGGAACATCAGAGCCTGCCTGGAGCGCTTGGTGCCAGGCTTCCCCGCAGCGGCACACATGCCGGGGCTGCAAGGGGGCACGGAGAATCTCGGACTTCCTCAGGTCACATAGTGAGTTTGTGGTTAAGGTGGGACTAGAACCCAGGTTACCAGACTCCTAGTCCAGGATCCTTGCCACCTGGCTGTACTCGTGCACAGGTACCCAGGTGTGTGTGTGCACACATACAGACTCCGGGTACAGATCAGCCCATTGGCAAACTGGCTTTGTCTCCAGGCAGAGCCTGCACGAGCCTCGGCTTCCTCATCTGTAAAGTGGGTTGCTGGGAAGATTGCATTAAAGAGGCTGTGAGTAAAGTACCCGGCACAGTCCTGAGTACCAGGTCCACACTCGAGCAACACCCCTTCCTCCCTCACCCATCCCTACCCGCCTCTCCCTGCAGAGAAAGATGCCATGAAGCTGGTTGACAGCTATTTTCTTTCCTTTCTGACTTCAGAGCCTAGTAACAGGGAAGCTCTTCTTTTCAAAACACCTTTATTTGAGTAAAAAGCCAGTGAAAGTAAAAACAGAGAAATGAGTCAGAAGCCTGTCTGTTTGTTGAGTTCCAAACATCAGGAGGCTGTTTTTATTAACTAGTAGTTTGGGAACTTTCTGTTTTTGAACTCAATAAAAGTGTTTCTGCATTCACGCTGACATGTTAAGAGCCTGAAACCCAGCTGTTGGGTCTCAGCAGCTGAAGGGAGCCCAGGTGTTTGTCCTGTGCACCTGTGCGCCTGCGCGCCTGCGCTTCTGAGACCCACAGACCCAGGCTGGATTCTGGCCTCATCCTGTGCTGGGGGTAGGACCTCAGTTTCCTCGTCTGTAAAATGGGGGCAATAACAAATACTCTGTCAGGGTTCTTTTGAAGGCTCAGAAAGCCTACCTGTGAGGAGCAGCTGAGGCACAGTAGGGAGCCAGTGACCGTCAATCCTCCCCACCCATCCTGCAGAGGGCAGGGCTTAACCCAAGGCTCCTGCGAGCGCCTTGGTGGTGCTCCGGTATCCTCAGGGCCCCACACTTCCAGGCATTGGAGTCCCAAAGTTTGAGTTTGAGCTCCAGCCTGGCGCGTCTGCCTGAGCCCCTGTCTTCCCATCTGTGTGATGGCTGTGGATACTATGCCTTAGCACCCAGCTCGACCTCAGGGTGGAGGACAGAGAATGTCTCTGCTCTTGAGAAAGTCACCGTCTTGTTGGGGGGTGGACAGGGGAAAGAGGCGGGGCACCATTTTTGCTTTTCCCAAAGCAAAGAACGCCCTTCCTGACTGTCCCCACTCTGGCTTCAAGGCCCAGCTCTAAAGCCCCCTCCTCCTTGAAGCCTTCCTGGGTGGACTTCTCTTCTCTGTTCTTGTGTCCCACCACGTGTTGCCTGCACTTCTCAGTACCAGGCATTGGCTCAGCCTGGGTCCCTCCCTGTGTCTCTTTCCCCATAGGACAACAGGGCTTTGGGGAGGACCCCCCCTTACCCAGTCGGGTCCTCTCCAGGTGGAATCTCATGCCCGGCCTGCAGGGTGGGTGGGGGAGAGTCGTGGGGTGGGTGAGTGGGAGGGCGGATGACTTGTTAGATGAAGAAAGGGGTTGGGGGTGCTGAGGCAGACCCCACCCTGCCCACGGACAGCCGCGGCTCTCGGGGAAGTTAGGGGATGAAGCAAACAGCAGGGCATAACCCGAGAGAAGACAGCAAATCGCTGAAGGCTGCGTCATAGGATCCCTGCCATCTGCCGAGATGGTTTCCATCCGGTTATCTCACTTAACCCCTCAGCAGCAGGCCCCAGAAGGAGTGTTTTTTATCCCCATTTGGCAGGGAGATAACTGAGGCCCACAGAAGGCCTGGCTTGTCCTTGTAGGGATGTGGCAGAGCTGGGACTCGAACTGGATGTTCTGATACCAAAAGCGATGCGTTTCCCGTTACCCTGCAGCAGGTTTAAACATAAAAGGAGGCAGGAAGTCGGAGAGGGTGGAGGTCAGTGAGGGAGGATGCAGTCCAGGAAGGCTCCTTGGAAGAGAAGGCTGGGCTGGGCCTGCGTGTGCTGGGAGGGTCTGGGCAGGGGGGGATGAAGGAGAACATGCCAGGTGACTGGGGCTTCCAGCCTCAGGGGCCGGGGAGGGGCCAGAGCCCAGGCGGCCTGCCCCACCCTCTCTTTGACTATAAATGGGTTGGCAGCAGTATTTTCAGTTGCGTTTGGATTTCCCGACAGGCTCCTCTCTGCACACACGATAAGGCCGGAGCCCCAAGGATTCCCGTCCCAGCTGTAAATCACCATAATCCCTGGGCATTTTCGAACACTGACTGTGGCCCCTAAATTCAATTAGCAGATTAAAATATCTCTTCATTCTGTTCTTCCTAAATTGATTTTTTTTTTTTTTTGGTAAATAAAAGAGCCAGAGCAAGCATCCATTCAAGAGATGTCTGAGGTGGGCGCGGTGCTCTCTGCCTACGCTCATGCCCTGCCCTCTGAGACGTCCCTGCTGCCTTGTCCGGAGGGTCCCTCCTCTCCCCTTCCTCTCTTCCCCCCTTCCCACCTGTCCCTCTCTCCATCGAGGGCCACTTCATTCCTTCCGTATCTCTGGGCCTTTCCCTCTCTCTCCCTTGGCCTGGGTCCTCCGGCTCTTCTTGTCATCCCTGCTGTCCCCTCCCACCTGCTGACTCTCCTCTGAAGAAGGTCTCTCTCTGTCTTGGCAGCTCTGAGGCTGGGCCAGTCTTTTCTCGAGTGATTATTTCTCAAAGAAGTGTCTGATCTTTAGGGATTTTCTGCCAAGCCTGCCCCTGTTCCTCCTCCGTTTGGAACCTGTGGCCACAGCCCTCCAAACCTCACCTGGCCCGCTCCTCAGACCAGAGGCGTCCTGGGCTGCCTGGCACATAGTAGGTACGCAAGTCAGACTGTGTCCCTGGACAGAGTGGAGGTAGGGGCTGGTGTCTTCCCCGGCCTGACCCTCATCCTGCCCTCTGTGCCCTGACCATGATGCAGGGACACTGTTGCCCATGCCATGGCCCCAGCAGGCCTCAGGCTGGCCTGCCGCCCCGCTACCCTGGAGCTGGGCAGATCACCCTCTTTCCTCGGGGCGCCCTGGCCCAAGCCCAGGCTGGTAACTCCAAGAATAACAGCTTCCTACCTCCAGGAAGAAGGACCCGCCAGCAACTAAATAAACACAAGTTTTATGGGGTGATTAATACTTGGAGAGAGAAGCTCCTCTCCCAGTTTTCAAGGTCTTCTTGGTCCTCTGAGAACTGTTGACTCAGGAAGCTCAGCCGTGAGTCTTGGCAGGAGGCTGATGAGCCAAGACTGCATATACAGGGTGCTGAGCATCCCTCTGTGCCCACCATAGCCTAGGCACTCTGCAGGGGACAGGGGGAGACAGAAGAGTTGAAAACCAACCCCTCTCCTTGAAGAGTGTTTCCACTGGGGACACACCGTATGACTGATGTGAGGTGGCCTAAATCCAATCCTGTAATTAAGTGTGGGCTGAAGAGGAAAACTGTGAGAGTGCAGCTGGGGAGAAATCCAGGAGGACTTCCTGTAGGAGATGCGTTTCAAGTCAGGAACTGAGGGAAACAATGGGTTGGTCGAGGAAGAACAATTTGGACCAGACAGGAGGGGTGTGCACAGGCACAGAGTAGGGGATTCGCAGTCAGTAGGGGAGTAGATCCTTGGGGGGGAAGAGATGAAGTAGTAAGGTAGCGGGTGACTTGTGGAGGTGACGGGCATGCACAGGTGTGGGTTGTGTATGCATCCACAGGGGAGAGAGCCACAAGAGTAGAAAGCTTCCAGCAGCTTCTGTGCCATCAAGTTGTTCAATAAAAGGAATCATCATTAACAGTGGAGAAGTGCAAGGCCCAGAGACGGGGAGGGGCCTGCCCAAATCCTCCCAGCTGGTTGGAAGCCAGGCCAGGCTGGGAATCCAGATCTCCCAGGCTGATCTGGGAATGCGGTCAGAGGGAGGAGACCTATTGGCACATCAAAGTGGTTGTGGCTGAGCCCAGGAGGGTGCTTGGAGCGTATTAGGGGGCTCCCAGGGGCTCTTGGCATTCTGTTTTGTCCCTCAGGAGGAAAGAGCTGTGTGGAGACTCTCAGGGTAGCCTTCTGAGGGCCGGACTGCTGGGTTGGTTCTTGGGGGTGGCAGGCCAGCCTTGAGAGGCTGGGTGCCCTGGAGGTAAGGCCCAGGTCAGGTCCCCTGTCCAGGATGTGCCTCAGCTTGGGTGGCACTGAGAGTGAGCGGTCCGAGGACCACACTGCCATCTGGGGCTTCCGCTTCCCAGGCTAAACCAATATTTACCCTCAGCCGTGGTTGCCAGGGGCCAAGAGGCAAATATTAGTTTAAGGAGCCTGCGGCAGCTCTTGGGTGGGGGGACAGTTGAGGATGCCGATCATGACTTCTTCCTCTTTGACAATTTTCATTTCCCTTTGGTTAAGAAAAAATCTTGTTGTTCCTTCTGCTTCATAGACCCTTCCAGGCGCTTCCTTTCTGCTCACCCCAAATTCCGCCAATTATATAAGTGTCCCACACCAAACCCTCTCCTCCACCAGGAAGCTTTCCCTGACCTCCCCTCTTCAAGGCGGCCCTCCTCCTCCTGATGCTCCGAAGCACATGGAGGTCTAAGTGGCATGAGCAGTTTTGCAGCATGTATTGTCCTGCTGTTTGAGAAGACAGCATAAATCCTCTTTGTATATAAAGAAAGTTGTTATTGTGCCCATTTTGCAGACAAGGGAACAGAGGCTTAGAGGGGTCTGATAACTTGCCCAAGATCATGCAGCTGGCAGTTGGTGGAGCTGGGATTTGAACCCAGGAGCTTGGGCTACATTGCCTCCCAGTTTCCTAGATATGAGTCCATCTGATCTCCCTATTAAGTCTGGGTACCCCCCAAGAGAGGAGAGCTCGAGGCGTCAAGGATCAGCTGCACATATTGGGCACAGGTAGGCCACCGGGGCCCCAGCAGTGCTGGTCACAGGAAGAGGGGCAGCGGGGTGGCCAGGATGCCCAGTGCAGGGGTGAGGCTGGGTCTGTCTCGTAGTCCCCTGGAGGCTCCTGAGGGCTTCGGCTGGTTCTCGTGTTCCCTGTGCACGCTAGTTTTCTGCCACAGTGAATATACGTAATTGCCAACATTGGACTATCTCTAAAACTTACAGAAATGGCAATTTCCTGTTTGCACCTAGTATCTCTTTGGCCCAAGACAGTTCTGGGGACCTTGGAGAGACCTGGGGGCTCAGGGTGGGGTGTATGTGTAGGGAGGAGCTGGGGCCTTGCAGTACTGGGGACTAGGCCCTCATTTCAGGCGCAGGAAAATGACTGAACCAAGATTTGACTTGGCCACTCACCCGCTCGGGCAGTTTCTCAGCTTCTCTGCGCCTCAGCCTCCTCATCTGTTACTTGGGCGTTATTAGACCTGCCCCAGTTACTTCACAGACAGCTGTGAAGCTCACAGATACGTAAAAGTGTTTACACAAATGGGAAGGGCTATTGTCTTTAGGTTAAGAAGGAATGTCTAATTTAAAAACACTACCCTTCCCCACCAATAAAAGAGACAAACTCCCAAGCCAGCCCTCTACCTAGAAGAGGGAGCCTTAAAACCAAGTCCCGGTATCTGGATAAAAATAAAACCATGCAATCTGAATTGTTTCTTGGAGCAAGATCTGCGGTTCTCCAGCTGGGTTGCTCGGAACACCGGGGTTCCACACAGGCATGGCGGAGGCAGCCGAGAGGTGCAGAGGGAGAGTGAGGCACCTCCTACATGCCAACCAGGGCTTTTGGTTCTGTTGGACCCTAGACCAGATGATTCTGAGAATCTGTAAGATCCTGCAGCTTGAAGATTCTTATAAATCTAAGAGTCTGTGACTACGAGTGACTCTGGGACATTCTGCCCTTCCCTCCGTGAACCTCAGAAAGTGTGTTTGTTTCTCCTAGCTTTCCTGGGCGTGGGTTTCGGGGCACTGCCCAAAGGGGTGGAGACCCCCCCTTGCCTGTCCGAGCCATGCACCCGCCCTCCTCAGCTCCTTCCCTTGCCCCGTGCCAGATGCAGACCAGCAGGAGGATGTTTATGGAGACAGTAAAGGGGCTGGCAGGCCTTCCAAACAGGGGCCGCGGCTGCAGGCTGACCCGCGGGTAAAGATTAGCCAGTGCTCCGGATGTGAGAGTGTAAACAAATGAGACTCTCGCTGATGGCAGGCACCCCTCGTCCCCACCCCACGCCAGTGCTCAGGTCCTGCCATGGTTACCCTGCTCTGCTGGCAGCATGTGGCAGGGCTGGGTGGCTCTTTGGGCGACAGCTGGCCTGTCAACCTGGCCCCTGTCCCTTCTCTGTCCCTCTCTCCTTGCTGGCCTTGCCCAGACCTGTCTCCAGGTATCTGCTAACGGTTCTCCCACCTGCAGGCCTCTCATGTCTGGGGATCCCAGCCCTCCTGTCCTGCAGCCCAGGTCAAATCCTGTTTATTCCAAGATGCTTTCTCTGACCCTCTCTGAAACAGGAAGGGGATCTCAGCCTGGGCTGGAAATCTTTGTCCTAAAGGGGATAATTATCCTAAAGAAGAGAAGACTCAGAGGGAGCCCTAGGGAGTGGGTCTAGGACACATGGACCCACACACCAGAGTTTTTCTAACAGTCATAGCTATTCAAAGATAGAGGATAGGTAGCTTTAATAGGTAGTGAGCTTCCTGTCCCCAGGGGCATCCTAGCTGAGGTGGAGTGAGAACTTGGCAGGGATAAATGGATTTCCTAGTTCCTTAGTTCCCCCGTCCTCTAAGGTCCTGTCTAATCTGAAATGCGAAGACTCCTGTAACTAAACTGTATTCAAATATGTTCCTGCTTCTAAGCCTTGGCTCCCCCGCAGGCTACTGACTCCTCCCTGTCCACATACCCCCTGCCCAGGGCTGGGCACACAGTAGGTCAGTGAGTGGGTGCCCTGCGTGCCACCCAGAGGGGAGGAAACACCTGGCCAGGACCTCCCGGCCCTTTTGGGGCCTGGTTATTCCTGCTCTGGCCTGGGGTACCTGGGGAGCCACTGCCAGGCGCCAGAACAGGCAAGAGCTAAAGACCGACCGTCTCCTTCCTGAAAGAGGGGACATGCGAGGGGAGTCGGCTCAGCAGCTTCTCGGTGGCCTTGTGCTGTCCCTCCCACATCGTAAACACCTCCACAGTGGGCGACGCGAGCCATGTGTCCGGCACTGATTACATAACTTGTTGCTTCCAGTCGTGGGGCCACCGCACTGCTTCGGGTTCCAGGTTGCCATTTGGTTCTTCTCAGCCCTACCCCAGGCACAGTCCTGGGCTGAGGTTGGTCCCTTGTGTTCTCTCATGGCCTGGGGGGCCCAGACACTGCCCCGACCTCCTACTTGGTGTCAGCTCACTCTGCTGTGACCTTTGCCGTCCCTCCTGAGGAAGGTGCTCTGACCAGCTCCTCCGTCTCGGGTTTCAGCTATTTCAGGGCCTCCGCGCTGCTGGGCCCACTGGTGGGACGGTTATTTTGGAGCTTGCTGGCTGCCTGCAGCTGCCCCTGGCCCTGAGGGGCGGAGGGGCAGGGAGAGCAGACGCGCCCGGGCTGGCACGGACTGAGGGATTCATCCCGCTCTCGCTGTCTCTCAGCAGCTCCTGTGCCTCCCCTCCAGCCCCTGCGATATTTCGAGCTAGGCTACCGGGGTCAGCTTCCTACCCCCTTCCCCTCTCTCTCTATCCTCCACTGTTTCTCCTTGCTTCTCTTTTTTCTCCTCTAATCCCTACTTTTCAGATGCTTCTCCCTGGTCTTTAGTCAGTGATCTCATTCACTGAGTAGTTCCCAGGTGCCCATCATGACGGATGTAAAGTCCTGCATTAAGGTTCAAAAAGTCAATGATCTGAGCACAGGTGGGCCTGCCTTTTGGTTGAGACTTTGCTCAACCTGAGCAGATACTAAGATCGGAAGTTATGGAGTACCTTTGGGGAGCCATGGGCGTCCCACTCTACCTCTGATCCCGCACCAGCATCTCAGGGCAGGTGTTGTTACCACTGTTCTCTAGGTGGCCAGTGAGGCTGGCCGGAAAGTTGCTCACCAAAGACCATCAGTCCAGCGCCGGATCAGACATGTAAACCCAGGCCTGGATCACCCCAAAGCCTGTGCACTTCCTTCCGAACCATGTGGCACGTAAACAACAACAGTAGCTCACGCTAACCTAGTGATTATTGTGTGCCAAGTGCCCTGCCAGGTGCCCTATACGCCTTACTCCATAGCATCTTCACAGCATCCCTTCTAAGGGGAGTATTCAAATATAGATTTTATGTAAATGAGTAGATACACTGATTTCATTGCTGGAGAAGAGAGGCCCCAAGAGGTAAAGCTACTTGTCCAAGGTCATACAATCTTGTCCTACAGGAAGTGGCAGAGCCAGGATTTGAACCCTGGCTGATGACTTCAAATTCATTGCACTTAACTATGTTCCTATCCTGCCTACCAGTATATGCATTTTGTTTACTAAAAAACCTAACATACTCTTAGGTTGCGTTATTAGAAGTATAGTGTACATATCAAGGGAGGCGATGGGCGCACTGTGCCTTGAGCTGGTCTGGAGGACCTCTGGAGTACTGAGTCTGGTTCTGCTCATTGTCTAAGAGGTGGGAAGCTGTGTGTGGGGCGTCTGAATATTCCCCGAGGAGAGCCGCCTTCAGTATTGGGCTGATAGGCAGCCCGGTAGGCAGGGGGTTACATACAAGGAGGGAGATTTGGGTTTGAGAGAAGGGGCACTTTTTTCCTCCCAAACAAACCTGTGCAGGCAGAGGAAACACCCTTTTAAAGACATGTTAGCTTGGCGGTGGAATGGGTTGCCTGGTGGTTAGTGAGCACCTGGTAGTGGGCAGGCTCGAGGAGAAGAGGGCTCCAGAAGGGACAGAGGACAGATAGGTCACACCCAGCCCCATTGAGAAACCTGTGCCGAGGGCCTGCCCAGCTCGAGGAGCTCCAGACTCATTGTCCTGAGGTGTCCCCAACCTTTTTGGCACCGGGGACCAGTTTCACAGAAGGCAATTTTTCCATGGATGGCAGGTGAGGGTCCAGGGGTAGGGGGCGACAGAGCTCTGCTGCCCAGTCCTTAACAGGTCATGGACCGGTACCGGGTGGGGAGGGCAGTGTGGGGGCCATATGCTTGTGGGCCCTGTGATGGCTCAGTTCCTATAAGCTCGGCCCGGACACCTCTGATTCCTCTTCCTGTTGTTGCCGCCCCTCGCCCTCTCCATCTCCCACCCTCTGGAGTCTGCATCGGCCAGTGCCTATAATCCCTGAGGGGCGGGGGAGCAGGGACTGTTCCCCAGGGTCCAGGTCAGCCCACAGGTGGTCCCCAGCTCCCCAATGCTGTCTCTCACACCTCCAAGTCCTGCCCAGGCCGCCTCACCTCCGCCCCCGCCTCCCGGCCCCGCCCCCGCCTCCCGGCCCCGCCCCCAGCCTCTGCAGCATCTTGTCACAGAGTCAATTCCCTGGAATAATCACATTTTCCGGCTGGCTCCTTCCTTCTCACCAACTCGATGTTGGGAAACCCCAGCCAGCCAGGCCCCGGGAGGCTTCTCCAGAGCTGTGGGGTGAGGGGAGCGCCCAGCACTCCCCCTTTCTGGAGTCGGGACAACACAGTTCCTGGAAGGGGCAGGGAGAGGGGTGAACAAAAAGAGGGAGGCCTTAGTGACCATCTTTAAATTCAGCCAGTGCTGAATTCTGGGCTCTGCTGTCCCTACCAGACCAATCCCCCAAGCTTTGCTGTCATACCCGGGAACCCAACCATCCTTACTCTGTTCCTGAAGGGAAAGCACAGATCCTCCCTCGGAGAGGCTCAGAGAGAAGGCTCCAGGAAGGCACTGGTCTGTGGTGTGGCTTACAGTGGCACTAGCCAAATCTGGGGACGTTGACTCATGCAGAAGGGGTTCAACAAACAAGGCGGGGTGCTTTGGGCTGCCAAGGTGGGAAGATTGCTTGAGGTCAGGAGTTCAAGACCAGCCTGGGCAAAATAGCAAGACCCCATCTCTACATTTAAAAAAACGTGTGTGTATTAAACAAACAAACAAGGAGGGCCTGGAAGTGAAGACTGGGCATTGGGAGTTAGGTAGACCTTGCTTCAATTCTGGATCTGCTGCTTGGTGGCTGTCATAGTGTTTCTGAGCTTTATCTGTAAAACGGGAACGCTTCCATGGGCTGCTTTAAGGATGAAATGCAAATGTAGGGGTAAAAATGGCGCAGGGTGATTATTTTTATTATAACTTACGGGACTCCATAAAGCAAGATGCAAACAACATAGCCGTTAGAGGGATATGATGTTGGAAACAGTTATTGGCATGGCTAGGTGTTCAGGATATAGTAAGTTAGAAAAGCTAGTTGTAAAAAAGGAAATTTGTATAGTGGAGGTCTCAGCCTGGATTCCATGCCCATTGATGGCTTTGTGTAATTCATGAATACCCTGAAATTATCCACAGAACTCAGTGAGAATATGATTTTTCTGGGGCGATAAGTCAAAGTTATCATCACATTTTCAAAGTGATTTATTACCCATAAAAGGTTAAAAACTACTGGTGTTTATATAACATGACTCAATTTTTGTATTAAAAAAGTAATCAAAATAAAATTTTAAAAAGGCTGAAAGGTCATATATCCAAATATTAAAAAGTACTGGCCAGATGCAGTGGCTCACACCTGTAATCCTAGCACTTTGGAGGCCAAGGCAGGAGGATTGTTTGAGCCCAGGAGTTTGAGGTTGCAGTGAGCTATGATCATGGCACTGCACTCTACCTAGAGTGGCAAAAAAAAAGGTGCTTTTCTCTGGGTGGTGGGCTGACAGGCGGTTGTTTTTTCTTTTTGCTGAACTATGTTTTCTACAGAAAACAGTTTGTATTATCTGTATGATTAAAAAAAGAAAGGGTTTGATTCCCAGTTAAGTCACTTTCCGAAGGGTATCTTGGATAAATGCACTTAACTTCTCTCAGCCTCAGTGTCCTTGTGTGGCAATGGTAACCTCAGAAGGTAACCGTTAGGCTTAGATGATTTAGGAAAAACGGGGTTGGGGGGGTGCCCTAGGCTGTCATCAGTGCATGGGACAGACATTTACTGTTTGTCTCGTGAGTGCTCAGCCCTGTTCTAGGTGCTGGGGATGAGAGGGCCCCAGAGGCAAACATTTTTTCAGAATTCAAAAAAGTATAATACACGCTTGCTGTAGAAAATAAGGAAGATACATATACGTACAAAGAAAGCGCCCATAAGCTTCGGAGCATTTAGAAGCAATTACATGGTTTTAATTTGGGTGTCTTTCCCTCCAGCCTTATATAACCCTTCTTTAAACAGACTTGCGCGTTACTGTCGCGAGCATTTTCTATGGCAGGAAAAACATCGGGCATTTTAAGGTGCACACTCTAGAAACCAGCAAGCGTTAGAAGGCAGGGCCACCGCGCGCCGCCGGGAGCCTGGCGTGACGCGCCGTGTCTCTCCCGCGCAGACAGCGAGCTGGTGCTGCCCGACTGCCTACGGCCGCGCTCCTTCACCGCGCTGCGGAGGCCGTCGCTGCGGCGCGACGCGGACGAGGCGCGCCTTTCGGTGAGCCTGTGCGACCTCAACGTGCCCGGCGACGACGGCGCGCCAGCCCCCGGCTGCCCCATCCCGCAGAACTCGCTCAACTCGCAGCACAGCCGCGCGCTGCCCGCGCAGCTCGACGGCGACCTCCGCTTCCACGCGCTGCGCGCCGGCGCGCACGTCCGCATCCTCGACGAGCAGACGGTGGCGCGCCTGGAGCACGGGCGCGACGAGCGCGCGCTCGTCTTCACCAGCCGGCCGGTGCGCGTGGCCGAGACCATCTTCGTCAAGGTCACGCGCTCGGGCGGCGCGCGGCCGGGCGCGCTGTCCGTGGGCGTCACCACGTGCGACCCGGGCTCGCTGCGGCCCGCGGACCTGCCCTTTAGCCCCGAGGCCCTGGTGGACCGCAAGGAGTTCTGGGCCGTGTGCCGCGTGCCCGGGCCCCTGCACAGCGGCGACATCCTGGGCCTGGTGGTGAACGCCGACGGCGAGCTGCACCTCAGCCACAACGGCGCGGCCGGCGGCATGCAGCTGTGCGTGGACGCCTCGCAGCCGCTCTGGATGCTCTTCGGCCTGCACGGCGCCGTCACGCAGATCCGCATCCTCGGTGAGTGCCGCGCCCCGCCGCCCTCCTCCTCGTCCCGGGCCTGCCTCTCCCGGGGCGGGGTGCTGCGGAGGGGGTACCACGAGGGGGCGCCCACTTCTCACTCCTCGTGCCTCACAAACCCCCGCCTGTCCCCGAGCTCGCTATAGTGTCGCCAAAGAGTCGCACCAAAGGTGAGCTCTGGGCAGGACTTGATCTTCCAGTCCGTGGCCCTCACTTGGCAGGAGACTCGCCCTGGGAGGGTGAGGAAAGCGTGGATTATTTAGTTTGACACCCAAATCCGATCAACCCACAGTCCCACAGATGCATAAACCGCTCCTATACACATACCCCAGTGGCCACTTAAAAATGGAGAAAAATCGTTTTCCCCAGCAGTTATGTAATAACTTCTTGAGGCTCGGTTTCTATTTCTCCAAAATGGATTTAAATACAGATCCCACCTCCAGGGATGGTTGTGAGTCTAAATGAGAAAAATGTGGGTGAATCAGTAGTCAGCCGTTTGTGCAGGGTGGTGCCAGGGTTTCGGGGCTGTGGGGAATCCCTGAGCAGGTAGCCTTGGGGGAAGTGGGTTGCACAGTGCCTTTTCTGGGGGACACAGCGTTGGAATGGACTTGGGAAATGTGGACTTGGTTAAGCCACCTGTACCAGATTATTGTGCTGGATAATAGGTGTCCTTTGAAAAAGAGTCCTTGTGAAAAAAAAGTTTGGGAAACATTGAATTTAAAAGGCTTGGGGAGTGGGGAGGGGAGGAGGAGAATTCTTTGTTGCAGAACTTCTCAGAGCCTTTGATAGGCATTGTGAATCTTTAAGGAGGGGGTGGTGGTGGTTAAGGTGTAGCTTTTCTAAACTATTAATAATTTGACCAGAAATAAAAAGCATCTGCTGGGATCTCTGTTTCCTGAGAGTGAGCAGGTATTCATGCTTTCCAAGTGCTGATCTTTGAACCAGCTGTGTTAGAGTGGGCTGGTTTCATTAGACTCACCTGGAGAACCTATTAAAGTACAGATTCTTGGATCCCACCTCCAGAGATTCCACTTCTGTAGATCTTGGATAGGTTCTGGACATCTGAATTTTTTTTTGTTAGCAAGCATGCTTACCCAAGTTTGGAGACCCCTGGGTCTCATAGCCCGTGGCCTAGACCTCAGCCTGGTAGGCTTGATGGGTAAGATAATGTGTGTATATGAGTGAGCATGAGCTACTCTAAGATTGGCATCCAAACCTGTGTAGGATGTGAATAACTAAATACACGTGTGTTTGTGTATGTAATGCTGTTGGTGATTGTGAGAGCGTGGGAGAATTTGTGAAATCATATAAGGTCAACTGGGACTTCCAACTCTGGCAAGAGACCAAATCAAGATGAAGTGAACAATGAATGAAAAAGGGATGAAGAGAAATGAGGCTGGGGTGCTAAGAAGTTGGGATCGAGGGAAGCTAAGTAAGAAAGGAAGGAAAAGAAATCAGGTTAGAGGAACTCAAGAAGGAAGATGAATCAGGCTGGGGTGAGAATTCAGGATGGAATAAAAGGAGATTGGACTGGGATGCCAGAAAAAAAAAAAATCAAGCTGAGGTAAAAAGATACTTGGCTGCACTCACCAGGAAACGCTGCTTCTCAGAGAAAGGAAATTACATAAGGGCAAGGTACCTTCTTGCATCAGCACCATCTAATAATAGCTAAGCAGCTTTCCAGTAAGGCTTCTGTTGCCCAAAGAAGTTTACTAGACTAGAGCAAAAGGAAGACTTGAAAAAAAAATCAGGACTTATCTGTCCCAAGAGGTAGGTGAGCCAAGGTAGGCGTTAAAGAATATCCGTCCAAGGGCTGGATGTGGTGGCTCATGCCTGTAATCCCAGCACTTTGGGAGGCTGAGGAGGGAGGATTTCTTGAGGCCAGGAGTTCAAGACCAGCTCGGGTAACATAATGAGACCCCATCTCTTAAAAAAAAAAAAAAAAAAAGAACAACCATCCAGAAGTCGATATTTGTTAAACAGAATGCTCCTAAGCTGTTTGGAGAATTGGGCATCTCAACCAGCAAGTTGGTGTTAGGGGATCCTGACTGACTTGAAAGGAAAAACAAACCAGTGACAATGTGGGGAGAGTTATTATTTACCTTATAGGGGAATGCTTGGCTTTGTGCGTGTCCTAAGTCAACTAAGAATGGAAGGATGTATCCTTCACTCACCTGTATCACAAAACCTACAGGCAATTTCATACTTACTGGTGAAACATTAAAAATATTCTCATTAAAGTCAGGAAAATGATAGGGATGCCTTACAGACATTTGTTCTGAAAACACTAGCTAGTGCAATAAGGCAAGAAAAGTAAATAGGAGGTATGAATGTCTAAAAGGAGGAGATGATAATTAATTTGAAAAATATTAATACAGTAAGAGAAACCCTATGGGTACCTACTGAATATTCTTAGAAATAATAACACTATAAATGACTTAGAACTAATAACATAAAGAAAAAAGATCTCATTGAGCACCTACTTGTGTGCAGGGCATTATGTGAGGGCCTGTGGGAGAGTCACAGGTGAGTAAGATTTCCTGTTCTCAGAAAGCTCATGGTGAATCCGAGCTCACCTGGAGAAACGAAGCTGGATTCCTGGGCAAAGAACAAATAATATTCCAGGCTTTGTGGTTATTTAGTCTTGGGGCTCTAGTGTGTGTGGCTGGTCAGTGCTAGATGGAGTAGTGTAGTCGAGGGGCAGTTGAGGCAGCCCAGAGAAGGGAGTTCGAGGACAGCCCCAAGAGGCTCCCTGGACAGTCAGCTCGTCGAGGGCAAGCGCTCTGTCCCCAGCTCTATGTATGCACGGTGCCTGGCAGCTGGTAGGCCCTCAGAAAGGATTTGTTGAAGGGAGAAGCGGAGAAGGAGGGGAAGAAGGAGAGGTGAGGGAAGGAAGGCGGAAAAGAAAGAATGCAGGACCAGAACAGGTGTGGGGTGGAGAGGTGAAGGCATTTCGGAGGTACCTTGCAGAGAAGGTGGGTGATATCTGGCGACAGCAATGCAGAACACAGAGTTCTGAACAGGAGAATGAGGCGAGGAGGAGGGGAGATGGTGAGTTTGTTCTCTGGCCTCGGAACCTTTGAAGGCGGAGGGGTCTCGGGAGGGGCGGACAGGGGGTTCCAGGCAGGGGCTAGTGTGGAGACTGCTGATGTGGCAAGACACCGGCAGGATGTGGCCCTCCAGCCTGTAGATGCGAACAGGGGCTGGGCTGGGTGCCATGTCAGCCTGTGGAATCCTGCTCAGCCCAGTGGCTGTGCTGTGCGGTCAGGCCCCTGGGAAGCCACTGGTGAGGGTGGAGCTTTCTCTGGTTAGGCCTCCAGGTGGCTAGCGTGTCCTCCCACCCTTCACAGGCTCCACCATCCTGGCAGAGCGGGGCGTCCCGTCTCTCCCCTGCTCCCCTGCCTCCACGCCAACCTCACCCAGCGCCCTGGGCAGCCGCCTCTCTGACCCCTTGCTCAGCACATGCAGCTCTGGACCGCTGGGGAGCTCTGCTGGCGGTAAGTGCGCTCGCGCCTCCGGTTCCACGGTGACTGTGTGAGACCGAGGCGAGGACACAGCCTCGGTGTTAGGGCCGGGCTCGGTGAACCCTTGTTGGGGGGATTTCTGGGGTGTATCCCATCCTGTCCCCTAGCTGGCAGTGCTTGGGGCAGCTCGGGAGGGACTTGCCTTAAGAGATTTGGGGCCCTCTTCCTTCCTCCACCCCTCCTGCTTTCTTTCCTCCCACTGCCTCGTAGTCACTAAGGCCCCTGTCTGGGGACTGGGCCAGAAGTGGGGCTGCCCAGTGCTCAGCCCCTTTTGTGCCTGGGAAGCTGGGTCATCAGGGTAGACAGGCAGGTTCCAATAAATGGAGGGGACACAAGAGGCTGGGGTCTCTTCCCATGGACCCAGCATTGGGCTGGGCCGTATCTCCTCCTGATGGTTGTCCCCTTGTCCCCAGGGACGGCCCCCAACTCACCAGTGAGCCTGCCTGAGTCGCCAGTGACCCCAGGCCTGGGCCAGTGGAGCGATGAGTGCACCATTTGCTATGAACACGCGGTGGACACGGTCATCTACACGTGTGGTCACATGTGCCTCTGCTACGCCTGTGGCCTGCGCCTCAAGAAGGCCCTGCACGCCTGCTGCCCCATCTGCCGCCGCCCCATCAAGGACATCATCAAGACCTACCGCAGCTCCTAGCCCGCAGCGGTGGCCCACCCCGCACGCCCACTTCCCGACTTCAGCCCAGCTCTGGCTGGGGGGCAGGCTGGCAGGGCCCTTTCTCTTCCTCATTTTGGAAACTTTTTCCTTCTCCATTAAATATGGGTAACTGAGGCCCCTGAAGGTCTTGGGGGAAAGGGGGTATCAGGCAGGGAGGTAGGGGGCAGAGGGGAAGGGAGGAGGCTGTACTTTTCCCTCTCTCTCCCTTCTCTGCACCCAGCTCTTCCTTGCATACTGAGGGGCTAAACTGGGGTCTCAGCCTGTTCTAATCCTTTCCCATCTGGGGCAGATTTCTAGAAGGCACCTTTGCGAGAATTGGAAAATATATACCTTCCTTGGGGCAGACATAGCTCTGAGCCAGGTCACACGGCTTGGCTATTGGAGTGTGGACTGGGTTTTAGCCCTTGAACAGTGCACAACCTGCTCAACTGCAGCCCTGCCCTGGGCAGACAGCTCCTGAGCTGCTGTTTCCCTCTCTGACCTCTGCCCACCTTCTCTTTCCTTCTTCCCTGCCCTCTGGGCCTGGCAGCTGGGGGTAAGAAGGCCAGCAGATCCTTCCAACCAGCAAACTGCAGCCTCCACGCCATGTCTCTCTCCCACCCACCCAGATGGGTGGATGGATGGCTGAAGAGGGCTCTGGGTTCTGGGTCCCTGGCCCCAGCCCTGGCTGAGATGAGGAGGATCCCTTCTTGGCCACACAGCCTTCCTGCCCCAGTCATCCTGCTGGACGCCGTTGCCTGGAGGTAGCCCTTTGGTGTGGGCTGCGGTCTGTCAGGGTAGGGTCTCTAAGAACAGGAGTGCAGCTGCCCTCTCTGACCTGTCCTGTGCCTCAGTGCCGTCCTGGGCCTGGGCTGATGCTCAGAGGCTGCAGAATGCCCGGGAGGGGCCAGGGCCCTGGGTTGAGGGGGAGGAGAGGAAGGATCATCCGTTATCCTCGGGTTGGGTGAGTTGCTTCCCTGGGCTGAGACCAGCCTTTTCCTTTATTTATTTATTTATTTGGTTTGTGGGTGTGAGGAGTTTTGTTTGTGGGTGAGTTGCATTCCCCAGGCCCCTAGAGCTGCTATCTGGGTGTGTGGGGTGCCTGGTGAGAGGGGACAGTGGAGGTGGTCAGCAGTGTCCTCCCTGGACTCCAGCCACAGCTCACAGCCACCCTGCTAACTATGGATGGGAACTCCATAAAAAAGAGTGAAATTGGGAGGCCTCTTGGCATATTGGATCCATTTCACAGAGAGGCAGACTGAGCACCTTAGTGCCCTGGGACTGGTGAATCACCCAGAGCCACAAAGTGCCCTTCCTGCCTGGGCTGGGTCATCATGGTTGGCTCAGGTAGATCAGGTGGCCCACAGGGATGTGAAGAGTTCCAGGCAGGCTGGGCGAGGGCCGGGAAAGGGGACTGGGGGACCGTGTCACGGTGGTCAGGGAGCCTGTTCCTAGGGAGGGCTCTGCATGTGTGGGCATGCTGGGAAGGGAACGGCTGGCGCCCAGCACCTCTGGGTTCTGGGGAGGGAGTGCCCCCACCTACTCTTAGGTTACAGTCATCTCAGCCCTGCCAGCCCTGTCCTGGGTGCCCCCAGTCCCCTGCTCCGTCAAATGGCATTTTTTTTTTTGCGCCTTTCAGAGACTGCTTCTCCCCGTGACGGGCAGGGCATGGGGTTTTAGTCCTGGCCACTGACCAGTTGTGTGGCCCTGGCTGGGTCACAGCCCCTCTGAACCTCAGCCCCGCCTCTGTCAAATGGTTGTTTGGGGGAGGGGAGCAGACTTTCTGTGCGACTCTTGGGAGTTCCTCGGCGAGGGGCTGTCATGGGGTGGTGTGGACTCAGGCTTAGCCTTTGTGCTCGCCTCGCAGTGGACGTTAGGAGAAGTCACCATTCCCCTGTGGGTCTCTGCTCCCCAGGCACTGACCCTGGGACACCCCTGCTGTGGGAGCGGGGTGGGCTGGCAGTGGCTCCACCCTGTCAGGGTCCCATCCCACAGCAAAGAAAGGTCTCAAGCGCGGGGGCCTGACGGGGGGAGGAAGCCACCAGCC
Organism: Avahi laniger; assembly: GCA_963575035.1. NCBI lineage: Eukaryota > Metazoa > Chordata > Mammalia > Primates > Indriidae > Avahi > Avahi laniger. The sequence continues at coordinate 45,102 of CAUYSK010057091.1, read as the reverse complement.
CATCGTCTGTCAGTGCAGGGCTCGCTGCTGCTCCTTTGCGAACCCGGGTCGCTGTGATTGTGAATAAAGGTGATTTCGTACCAGCCTGAGGGCGGTGCTGCGCATGTGGCGGACTGGGAGGGAGGGCAGTGTGTGTGTACCCGTAGTGGGGGTGATCAGGTGTCCTGGACACGGAGGGGCCATTGAGGGGTGTGGCCTGGCCTGTGGGAATAGTGGCAGGCCTCTGCGGCCTGGCGGTGAGCTGGGACAATTAGGGAACACTCCCTGGAGTGGGGCTGGAGTGTGACCTGGAACTAAGAGAGCAGGGCCCGGAATGCCAGGTGGGCCTTGTTAATTGCCCTTTTGGTGGCCTGGGGTCCCTGGGCCTACGAGGAGCAGGGTGTGGGGGGACAGGAGCCCTGGGCGTCCTAGCTTCCTCTGGAGGCTGATCGGAACCAGACCCTCGTGGGGTGGGCAGTGCCACCTAGGGGCAGTCAGGGGAATGGCAGGTGCTCCCTGGGAACAGGGCCTTCCCCGTCTCCCCTGGCACAGACCCCACCCTGGCTGGAGTGCAGCTGTGTTCCCACTGGTGGGCACAGAGGCGTATATGCCACATGGGTGTTGCAGCTGGGAAGAATTGGGGGCCCTGGACAGAGACCTTTAGAGAACTGTCAGATGTGCTGAGCACATCTGGGGGGCTGGAAAAGCTAGAGTGGGCAGTAGCAGCCAGACTGGCTCCAAGGTCTAGGCACAACATTGCAGCTGTGCTCATCTGGCAAGGCCAGGTCTCAGAGGCACGGGGGACGCCTACCCACCCATCCGTCACCTGGGAGGGTGCTCTGGCTGCCTGGCCTTGAATAGCCCTGGCTGTCTCCAACCAGAGCCACCCTGCCTTGCTCACTGGAGTCCCGGCGAGGTAGGTGAGAGTTGGGGGGGGCCAAGCTGAGGGGCTAGCCAGGCCCAAAGGTGGGCAGGATCTGGAGGCCTTGAGCACAGTCCTCGCCAACAGTGGGGACTTACCCACCACTCCCAGCCTCTGGGGGCCTTCCGGAGGGCGCTGGGATCCCCAGTCCACGCTGCTTTTGGGATAATGGGCCTTCTGCTATTAAGCTGGATGGGTTTTCTGGTGACAGGGAGAATTAAGAGGTAAGTCTGTTCAGTTAAAAAGGCCAAAAACTTTATTTAGTTTTCAGGGAAATATAAGATGCATGTAAACATAAACAAAATACAAAACAAAAAAACCCAAATCTTACAGTCTAGAAGCATGCCAAGACAGAACATTATCTGCAGACCATAGAGTCCCGTCAAAGTGATGAAAGGACACCTGGGAAATGGCAGGCCAAGGGGCTGGTCCCCTTCCCCAGGGACACTGCATTTGTGTGATGAGATTTAAAGAAAAACAGAACTCTACTATTAAAAATATTAGAAACATGGAGATAGTTTAGCACCACCATTGATCCTGGAAATATTTTAGCACTCAAATTGACTGCACTGAACTTAATGTCTTTTTCTCCAGTTTCTCTGCTGAGGGGCCAAGAGGGAAAAGCTGGAGGAAGGGCTCCTCCTGGCTCCACAGAGCCCACTAAGAGCTTGGAGGGATTGAGTGGACACCATGAGGAATCCCCCAAAGTTCTGGAGCCCCAGAGGCGTCCACCAGTCCACACCCAACCTGTAGTTAGTGCACACGCGCACCCTCAGGGACCTCCACTCACATCTCCCTTGCCCAGAAGTCACTTCCTGCAGACCTCTTGGACACTGGCAGGGAAACCCATTTCCCATCCTGTGTCCTGGATTTAAAGAAAACTTGTTGCAGAGCAAGCTGTAAATTCAAGAATGGTGGCCGTTCACCCTCCTTTCTCTGAAATAAACTCTAACAGGTAGTGTGCCTTGGTTCTGCTGAAAAATGGAAGGGTATATCCATGGATGGATGTTCATCTTACCTGGTCTAATCCATACCAGGGTGGCTGACTCAGCAAACTGAACCACCACAGGTATCACTAGAGACATTGAGAATAACTGGTGTCAACAGAAGCACAAACGAGTTTGTCTTCCTCTCAGATACACTTGGTGGAGCCTGGACCCTAAGGTTCCAGTTTGGGGATGATGGGTTCTTACTGCATGACCCATATAACTTGAAAGGCCAGCTCTGGATTGGGCAAAGGGAAGTGGGCAGAATCAGCTGGGAACTTGCATTCTGGAAACATGGCCTCCAAGGTCAAAGATGGGTTTGTTGCTGGCAACTTCCTCTCTCTACTACATAAATCAGTGACCAACCATTGAGACCTGCTGGGCACCCAGCTTGTGGCCCAATGAGTGGCAGTTTTTTTAGCCAGCTTCTATGGCCAAATTTGGAGGATTTTCCAACCCGCTCTGGCTGGACCCTTGGGTGTTGAATTACTAAATTCCCTTCCTGCCTGCTCTCTTCTCCCTGAAATACTCAGAATCGACTTCTTCCTTACTTCTAATCAAAAAAGACAAAACTCCAAACCCTCTTTCAGACTTTTGCTTTTCTGCCTAGAAGATATCCTCTTCTGAAAGCCTCCTTCCCAGTGAAGGGACAGTAGGCCCCAGCCACCCCCAAACATGCACACACTCATCACTCATCTTGCCAACATGCCTCTCACTTGCCTTCAACATGCTCGATCCATCCTTTCGCTCTAGAACAATTCTTCTCTCTCATCTCTTGAGGCCCAGCCCATTGGCAAGGATGGAACTGGGAACAAGGCAGGGACCTTCAGTGCAGGGGACCCCATTCTCTAAGGCCATGAAGTTGGAGGACTGGGATGGGAGAGGGTGCTGATTGTCAAGGCCAAGTGCAAACTTGAGATTTAAAAAGATGGGATTGGGGAGGGGGGATCACATGCAAATCTCAACCTTATAGGCAGGCTGGGACCAAGCCTTGGAAGGTAGAGCCCTCCACCCAGCCTATAAGCACCAGTGTGCCCACCTTATGGCTTGGGGACCTAGGTGTGCAGGACGAACCAGGAGGGAAGTTAAAATCAGAGGGACTGTTTTTCCCCAAAGCTGTAGGTCACTGACCCTGTCCTCTCACTGGCTCTGGTCATGGAGCTCAGGAACCACAAAGACATGAGACTGCCCCATACAGGGATGATGATTTAGCCAAAAAGCTCAGTGAGGCCCAGGGGAGCCCTCCAACCATTCCCAGGAAGTGTTCAGTCAGGCCCTGCAGTCGGGACCAGAGGTGTTGATGTGTACACACATGCAGGCCTTGCTGGGCGCACCGTGGGCAAGTTCTCACCCCAGCCAGCCTGCCCCATGCTCAGAGACAAGAACGAAGGGGCCAGCAGCTCTTTTATCGCATGGGGATTCTCATACCAGTGACACGGATGAGGGGTGGGAGTCAGCCTGCTGGACGGCACGCCTGCAGGTGGGTGACCTCACTGATCCACCCCAGCGTTTCCACAGCATTTCCATACCCAGTGGCATCTCTTTTCCACCTCTTCATTTTGGAGCCCGGGACAATGGCCTAGGCTGCTTCTGCTAGATCTGTTAATGCCAGTGTGAAGTTTCCAACTAAATACTTAATAATAACAACAAAAAAAAGACACATTGCACTCTCCAGCCAGAATTACGTGTGTGTGAATAACACACACATTTGCTGCCAGAAGCTGTGAGTCCCTTGGGACCTGCCCAATGCCAAGGACTTGTTCAATGGAGACAGCTTGCCCAGTACTTTTTTCTCTAACCCCATGTTACTTAGTTCAAGTGGTAAATTACCAACACTCCTGCACATGCATGCACGCGCACACACACACACACACACACACTCTCTCTCAACATACAGCCCTCAAAAAAGTGAGGGAATCTTAATTCTTTAGTGAGGTGGACGGTTCTCTTTCCAGAGAACTCTGCATTGAGATTCTCAAAGATCGAATATATAGATGTATATACTCTGAGGGAGAGACCCGCACAGGGGCACAGTCCCACCATGGGCAGAGAGATCCGTATCTGTACAGAAATTCACCAAATAAGGGGTTGGAGCAGCAAGCGTACAGTACTGGAGGTGAGGGGACAAGCCAGCAGGGACGTCCCTCTCACCCTGCGGGGCAGAGCTCCAAGGGCGTGGACCCAGAAGAGACTTCCCACCCTGCTGCTTTCTCTACCGGCGCCAAGGAAGGAGGCGGCCAGCTCGGTACCTGTTGTGGGACGTTCTGTCTGCACAGACGCAAGCAGACCCCTCAGACTGCCCTCCGGGAACGTCTGCATGCTGTCCAGGTGTGTAGCAGGGGCGGGGCTCACTCCTTGGGCTGAAGTCATTGAGATGAACGGGTGGCCCAGGCTCAGCCCCAGGCCCGCTGCAGGCTTGTAGGAACTGGTGTCTCACTGGGGTCCATAGGGCTCATGGCACCCACACCCCACAAAAGGATTTCGCTATCTCTAGGGTTCCTGCCCATAAACTGAACTGAGGTTACATAGTTTTAGGAAGATTCAAACATACATCAAAAGGATCATGACCCAAACATCAGGAGACTGGGGTGAGAGAGGGCTGCTGGGAGTCATTTTTAGGTCAGGTCTCTGAGCAGCTGGCTGCAAAACAATGGAAATGAAAACAAGGAACGGTTCCTGATGTCCTCACTCCGCTCCGAGGACTGGGGCCCCAGGAGGTCAAGAGCCCCATGCCGCTTTCCTGAATCCCTTTCTTCCGGGTGGGTGGACAACACCCAACAGAAAAGGGGCTGCCCTCCAGGAAGGGGAGAGGGGAAGGAGGTGACAAGATCAGACTTCACCAACCCACCCATCGTTCCATAGTTAGGGTCCCTTCAGCAGTCCCTCCCCACCCCCCGCCACCTGCAGCATGGCCACTGGCTCTCCCTCCGCTGTGCCCTGTGAGCCCGGCCTCGTCTTGGTAATATTGCACTTTTCCTGTCTCTCGGATTGTTTCCATTTTCGATTGAGAATGCAAAGTATTCGGAGGGGTTGGGGGAAGTGAGTAACCTTAAAGAAACAATATATTAGTTAAATACAAAAACAGGAAAAATAGGAGTTATTTTATCCTTTTTTCCCCTTAAAAACAAACTACCAAACCAACGTCTATACTTAAATAGTTCTACACCTACTGCAAATACTAGTAATATGAAAATGCTTGACTGAAATTCCCTTGTCTCTTTTCCTTAGATGATAAAAGTAGTAACATGCCTTGCCGAGGAAAGCAATGGATACAAATGCCAGTAAAATATGCTGCTCTAACATCTGAAAGTGATTAAAATGATTCTATATAATGCCTTCGTCAAGATGGAAAACCAAAGAGGAAGAAAGGGAAACCTTGGGGGCCAGGCTGGGGGTGGACGGGGCTGAGGCCTGGCAAGACGGCCCAGCCATAGCCACGGGGCACGGGGGGCACCCCCAGGGCACACCTGTCGCTCAGGGTTGCCCCCCTGCAGCTCTCTTCCTTGCCCCCCAAGGTCCCAGGGCATGGGGGAGCCAGGCAACATGGCCAGCCACTATTATGAAGAGGGACGAAATGGGAAAGAGACGGAAACATTTTTTTCCTCTTGGAATAAAAGTAAAAGGTCTTTAAACTGAAAGAAAAACAAAGCACCAAGTGATGCATCTTCGGGCATTATATAAACCTCAATAATGACCTCAGAAGGGCTCATTATGATTAAAGTTGCAGTATACAGCAATACAATGTCATTTCACATTTTCAATCGCAACTAATGGAAAACTAGGTTTGGACACTGCTGAGATTTCATTTTTCTTTTTCCTTTTTTAGTCCGATCTGGTTTTCCTCCAGATGGGTCAGAGCCACAGGCCCCCTCCCTCCTCTGCCTGCTGCCAGCAGTACCCTCCAACATCACAAAGCAGCTCAGTAGCTCTAGGGAAAGGCCCTCTTGCCCTGGGGAGGGCTAGGAGTCCAGGGGCACAAGGCCTGGCATCCCCTGGCCATGTCTGAGAAGGACTGGCATGCACCCTTCTTGCTTCAAGTATTAATATTCTCTTTGGGCTTGCAGGATTTGTGCTGTGCTGTGAGTTGGCGGGTGATAGCGAGGGGACGAGGTGTGAAGATGGGGCATGGCAATCCTGTTCACTGCCCAAACATACATGCTGTCACCAGGTGGCAGCATTCCCCATTTTTCCTGGATGCCTAAACAACTCCCAGCCATCCTTGGGGCTGGATGTCTCAATGTAAACATGATGACCACACAATGAACTATAATGGGGGTGGGAGGAGCACAGGATTAACGAAGTGGGGAGATCTGCCATTAACTAGCTCTGTGATTTTGGAAAAGTCATTTCCTGTCCTTGGGCTACAGTAGCAGGAACGGATGGGATGGAGCTACCTCTCAGGTCTCTCCCAGTCCTGGCTTTCGATGACTCTATCACTTAGAGCACTGAGAATCAGGAAGAGGGGGTCCTTGGGGGGCCAGGGAGTGTGGGTGGAAGTACAGACAGTGGGGAGGGGCAGGAAGGGCAGGCTCCGGAGAGCACGGTGGTCCGGTCCAACTGAGATGCTCTGTGCTTGGCAGACATGCTCTGTACGCCCCCCGGCCTGGCCGGCGCACGAGGGACTGAACTGGCTCAGTGCAGACATCTGAGGAGCGAGGCGTGGGGCCCTCCCCCTGGAAGGCAGCGACGTGGAAGGTCCTTTAACCTGACAGTCACTCTACTTTTAAATTTTATTTTAAATAATCATAAATTACTTTTTTCTCTTAATAAATATGTGCTGTTTAAAAATGAGAAAAGTATATACTGCATCTTTAAGTAATGCACTTTGCTCTCTGGGATTCTTCCCATTCCACCGTATTTAAAGTGCATTAATTAAAAAATAATGAACCACTTCTTTATCATTATTGTTCAAATAAGTACAAATAATATTAATATGAAGACACTAACCCACTACCATTAGTACTGCAGTCTAGCAGATTAACTCAACATTCTGCTCTATTTAATACTGTCCAGCAGAAAATAACTAATTTCAGTTTCAAACAAACTCACCAACAAAAGGAAACAAAACAATCTCACCACGGCCCTTCGACAGAGAACACGAGCGGTTTGCTACAGCTGTGTCAGTGTATGGCAGGGCAAGGGCTGGGGGTGCCCAGGCATGGCCTTGGGTGTGGGGGTCTTGACCCACCGAGACGCTCGGTCCTGTGTCGCCTGCCTGGGTGGGAGGGCCTTTCCTTCCCTATGGAAAACACCAACCCTTGGTCCAGGATCCTGGCAGCTGAATCGGGGGCCGTGAAGCCTGATGCGTCCGAAATCAAAGGCACGTGTGGAAATCCACTCCCAGCAAAGGGGGAGTCTTTGGGAAGCCGGCTGGGCTTCTGGAGGGTCCCCTTTGAAATGTCAGCGATTGAAAAACACAACCCAAAGGTGACAGAAGACCTACAGGAAACTTTATTCTCTCGCTTCTCTCTTCACAGGGGCCCTGCCCCTTGGGAAGACCAGGGTGGCCCCTGGCGTGAGGATCCTCCATCTTCCTGGGCACCTGCGGCGTCGCCAGCAGGCCAAGGGGGGCGGCTGGTGATGTTGGCTCCAGTCTGACCCAGGGGGCCCAGCTGGGGTCCCCTCAGCCCAGGGTGAGGCAATGGCTGCTTCTCCACAGTTCACACGTAAGGCTTGCGGCCGGCCCCGCTGGGAGAACGTGCGCAGGATGGCGGTCACCCAGCAGCCCGGAAGCTGCCTCCTCTCCCCGAGTCTGGCTCCTGAATGACATCCCCCTCTTTCCTGGGGAGGGTTTTTGTGCTCCCCCCACTGAGGTTGGGCAGGAACCAGAAGAACAGTTTCTCTGCTTCGTCATGTCTGTGACCTGGGGCTCAGGCAGCCCCAGATCCTTCTGGTAAGTGCCGTACTCGGGCACTGTCCACACAGTGGAAACCAAACGCAACTACTTTGGCCTGTGGAGGGGAAAGAATGTGAAACAAAAACAAAAGCCAAACAGCCCTCCCACTAGAGTACAACAGAAAAGCCCCGTCCACTACCCTGCCCTTTCCCATATGAGGCCGAACATCCTTGGGCCTCCAAACCACCCCGAAAATAAGACCAAAACCCAAGCCCTGACATATAACCCCCAAATCAATAAACTTCTCCCAAAACATGCAAAGGAAACGCCCATCCGGAAATATCCACAAGAGTCTGTGCAGATCACGAGGAGACTGACGGCCTCACCCACCCTCTATAAGCTCTAGTACTGACTGTGTCCTCCGCCGGGTGCCTTGAGGAGGGGGGCTTCTTCTCAAGGCCAGGACAGTGACAGCTATGAAGGGTGGTCCTTGCTGGCAACAGGGAACTGCTTTTTCTTCGACTAACAGACATTGACACTGGCCTGGCCCAGGAACAGGCTTGAGCTCCCATGAGACACCTCCAAGCCCCAGAGCCAGTGGTGTCTTCTAGAGCACCCACCTGTGGCGGGCAGTGGCAGTCCCTGGGAAACCAGCACAATTCACAAATACAGATTAGGATGATACAAGGGATACCTCCGGCGGCAAGATGCCAGCAACCCAAACTGGGCCACGCAGGGACAGAGTGCTGGAGGCCCCCTATGACGTCTTTTCCAGATATGCAGCAAAGGCACAATTGGGGATTCCCACGCATCCCATCAGCAGAGTCACCAAGGTGCACCCGTAGGTCTCAGCTTTCTCAGCTCTGGGTCCCAGACCCGGGACTCCCTGGCCCATTCCATTCCCTACTCAATGTGGGTCCTCACCATCCCCACCTCCCAGCTGGGGGACAGCCTGGAGGAGGCATCTCTGAGGTCACACATTCTGCAGGGATCTGTGTTGTCCACCCCCGACCCCTCCCATCTTTCTTTTCCCTCTGTCTTCAGCTCACCACTCAACCAGTGGCGGCTACGGTGGCACACCGAGGCTGGAAGGACGCTATGCCCCCCCATCAGTTCTTCTTCTCAAGGTAGTTGGAGGGCACCCAGCCTTTGAAGGGCTTCACCCCATCCAGGATCTGGCAGTACCACCAGCCATTGGGGTTCCTCTCCAAAACCTCCATGGACACCCCCTCCTGGAAGCCCGCCGTCTCCTCGTCGCCCTCGTAGTCCGCGATGGAGATGTACACATCTTTGAGGTTATTGTGGATGAACTGGGACTTCTCGATGGGCTTGGGGCGCACGGGGGACACGGGGATGCCGTTACGCTGTGTGGGCAGCAGGGGAGAGTCCGAGCCCTGGCTGGCAGCTCGTTCGGCCAGGCGGCCCTTGGCCTCGGCGGCCGCGGAGCGAGCAGTGCTGAAAGAGGAGTTCCGGCGGACGCCACGGAGGCCGTCGGTGGCCGTGAGCGACTCGTTCCTCCGCAGGGCGCAGGACAGGTTGTTATCCTTGGGTGGCGGGGACACAAACACCGACTGGGGCCTGACGGCCACCTGCCGCACGCCATTCCTCATCTTCACTGCGGCGGCGCCTGCCGTCTTCCCGAAGCCCCCGGGGGGCTTGGAGGGGATGGGCGGCGTGGCCCGCTTGCTCTGGTTGACCGTGTTCAGGGCTTGGACGCGCCTCTCCACCTTCTCCAGGCTGTCGGACTTGCCCTCGTGCGGCTTGCTCTTGGGGGTCCCTGCGTCCGGCTCCTTGCCAGGGGGGTCGGGCTGCTCGTTCTCGCCAAGCACCAAATAGTGGGAGGGGGCCCAGCCCTCCAGCTCCCCAAACCGCACGTACCACCACCCACTCTCCAGCTTCTCGAGCACCTGCACCTCCACACCCGCGGGGAAGCTGATCTCCGAGTCCTGGACCTTCTGGTAGGCGCTGCACGTCATGTAGGAGGTGGCCTGCCCGTCCCCTTCCTTCTTGGCGGGACACGGGGGCGTGGCAGCCCGGGGGGTGATGAAGTCGGCCGAGCCTCTCCTGGGCCCCTCGTCGGGACCCTCGGAGGCTGTCTGTGGGGGCAGCTCGGAGTCCTCACTCTTAGAGCCCCTGAGACCTCCCCGGAGCTGGCCCGTGGGCCTCAGCTGGCGCCGTAAAGTGCTGATGTCCATCTTCTCTTGGCTCTGTGACTCAGCCCGGTTCAGGAACGGCTTGGGCCGGACCGATGGCTTGGCCCGGGCACAGGCCAACCCGGCCTTCACGTCAGCGTCCTTCCTCGCCCCGACCTTGGGAGTGCCGCGGATGCCTGCGTCCGAGGCCGAGCGGGGCTTCAGGTCGCCACTGTTCTTGGACAAGGAGGAGGAGGAGGAAGAGGAGGAGGAGCAGGTGGTGTTTATGGTGATGGAGGAAAAGGAGGCCGAGGAGTGGTTCTTGCCCAGTTCTGCCTGGGCGTTCTTCTCTGCCTTGAGCTTCAGAAGCGATGACGACTTGGGCGAGCCCGACTTGGGGGAGTTTTTCCTGGCGAGGGACAGCGAGGAGCCCCCTGGGGAGTCGCTGTCCCCAGAGGAGCCCCTGGCTGACAGCGTGTCCTCTGCACATGGCTGGAAGCCCTCGTTCTCGTAGATTGTCTCCTCTTCCAGGGCCACGTCCTCTGAAGACTCGCCCACCTTGAAGCGGGCCCGCTGCAGCGAGGAGGCGGGCGAGGGCCTGTGGGGCTGGGTGGGCCGCCGGTCCCCCGAGGCTTTGTCTTCTGCTGGCTCCTCGCTCAGCTCTGGCTCCGAGTCGAAGCCGAACGCCGGGATGTCATACTCAGGCTCCTCATACTTGAGCTTCCTCGGGGAGTCCTGGCTCTCGCCAGCACCCACAGGGCCCTCCTCCGCCTCCTTGGGCTTGCTGGGGGGCGCCGGAGGAGGCACCTTGGGCCGGGTCAGGGTGCTCGTGCGGCGGCTCAGGTTGGGCTTCTTGCGCTTGTCGATGTAAGACGCGGGCGCCCAGCCCTCCTTCTCACCGATCTGCACGTACCACCAGCCGCCTGAGTTCTTATCGATGACCTGGGGAAGAGGGCGGACAGGCCAGTGAGTTGGGAGGGTCTCTGGGACCCTGTGATGTCCCAGGTGAGGAGCTTCATGCTTTGGCTCTGGGATACATTCTCTCCATTTCACAGATGAAGAAACTGAGCCGCTGCATAAGGGGCCCAGGATCCAAGGTAGTACGAGACGGACCAGAATCAAACCCAGGTCCCTATCATCTCTCCAAGGCCCCCTCCCCTGGTCCTCTAAAGTCTGTGTCAACACCCTTGCCAAGCTGGCCCACTCTTCCTCCCCTGAAGCTAAGGCACTTGGAAGCTACACTGTCCCCAGTCCCTACAAAACCCAGCTCACTAAGGACTCATGAAAAGCTACCATGCCGCTGCTCCCGTCCTCCTTCCGCCCCAGTGTTGCTAGGGCCCCCCTGGGAAACCCTTGAAAGGTCTCCCAGGTCAGGACAGAATGGGAAGGTGCAGATGAGCTGAGCCGGGAGGGACAGGCCTGAGGCCAGGGCACCTCCCCCGTGTCTGCTGCCTGTGGAATCCCATCAAAATCCCATCAGCTGAACAGGTGTCTTTGGGTTGAATGGTTTCCTGTCGGGAGGGTGGGGGCTTCCAGTCATTTCCACACAGGATAAGGAGCTTCCTCCTTAACCTGTCTGAGGTTTACAGGATGACAATTCTGCCACATCACGAGCTTAGTAGGCTCCCCTGGAAGCCTAAGCGCAGGGAGAATAATTTCTCCTGGAAATTTAGTTCGAGTTCCAGACACGTGCTTTAAAACATTCAGGTTGGGGATGTCACCTCTTGATAGGCAGAGACTGCCCGATGAATCCGACAGTTTCACATAGATTAGTCGGATTTAACTCAATTACCACACACAGCCACTCAGGAATGACTGAGTTACAGATCTTCTGTCCCCTGGAATATCTTGCTCAGCACCAGCCACAAAATCGAGTCGTACAAATGCCAGGAGACAGGCTGGGAGGGCGCACCCCAGGGTCTGTTACCCTGCTTTGCAGAGAGACATACTCAAAGTCTTGGGGGTGGGGAGAAGTGACTACGTTAAATACCAGGGGTCTTGTGGCGTGGAGGTGGCCAGAACCCAGCTGCCTGTATCTTAACCCGCCCGGCTAGACCACATTCTCCCAACAACAGCCCTTCCTAATGTCAGCCCTGCGGGATCCTGGCCCCCCCAGGCGGCCTGGGAGACGAAGCTCGCGGGGTGAATGCGTCTGGGAGATGCTGCCTATTCTAGTCCCCTCGGTAGAGACTCCCAGTGACATCCTCGCATCCTAGGCTCTGAGAAGCCCTGCAGTTGAGACAATAAACGGCTGGATTTTGTTTAACCCACTGCTCCCAGGCTCTTCTGACCACAGGAGCCCTTAGTTTCGTGGCACCCCGTTCTCCTCACCCCACACGCTTGGGGAAACTGCTGTGAGGCCAGCACTATGCGCGCAGGTGCGCATCCTGGGTTCCAGTCTAGATGGGAGACTAACGAGCTTTATGCAAATGCTCTCCTCGTGGGGCTCGTTTCTGTGCCTTCCCTGCCTGCCCCTCAAACCTTACTAGCAAGACCTAACATGGGAAATGCAGTCGGTTTTGACCCCAATGAGTTAAAACCTTCAGCCCCTCGCCTGAGGCTTACCTCTGCCTTCTGTCCACCCCGAAAACTGATGCCGTCAGAAATGCACGACTGGAACTCGGCGATGGTGTAGTACTCCACCTCGACAGAAGGGGGCTCTGGTGGCTTCGGCAGTTGGAACCCCTAACGCAGAGAACACAGTGAGCAAAACCCACCCAAATCAGGGCCATACGAGGCTGAGGACTGGTCCCCACTCAGTCCTCGGAGGTGTGGATGGCTGTTCACACCAGCTGGACAGCCGCTGGCCTGATCATGTATCTACCACCCAAGTCCCAGGGTACATTCCCAAGAGACCACTCTCCCGACGAGGCTTTCCAGTTAATACTCGGAATTCACTCGAGCCTCGTCTGAGCTATCAAAATGCCCGCTATGAACACCGTCATGTCTACACCTCTGGAGGCCTGGTTTTCAGATGCATCAATAGCTTGCTCTCAAAATGAAAACGAAAAAGTAGAGAAATCATTCTAACAAAGCCCTTGCACACTGCCCTGGGGGAGAGGAGAGCCACCGTCCTGAAGTCTAAGGGCAAGTGGCCGCAGAGACAGGGCAATGAGGCGTGACCGTCTCTAAGGCTGGGGTGGGAGTGAAGGGGCCTTAGGGTTGGCTGTGAAGTCTTGGGTGGGTCATGATGCCGCCGCCAAATGGTCAGCTGAGCACTGAACAAACCTCTGATCCTGTCTCTGTGGGCGGGGCAGACCCACTGGCACCCAGCATCTCGGCATGACGTTCAAGGGCGTTTGGAAGCCGGCCTCATTTAACAACCGTTACTTGTGCATCTACTAGGCACAGACACTGGCCTAAGGCACGGGGCAGCCGCTAGCAGACGAAATGGACCCCCCCACGTGGATTGTACATCCTCACTTTAACCTGTCTTGTCTCGACTCCAGCTAAAATGAACTTTGTGCTTCACTATTTATGTCCTCCCTCCTACAAAGGGATTAAAACAAAACAACTGAAAGAAAAAAGAGGTGGGTGGGATGAGGGAGGGGGACGAAGCTGCAGTGCAGCAGGAAGGTCTCAAAGGACCTCACTCCAGTCCCGCAATCTCCCAGCTGTGAAACGGGACTGGAACCAGTGTCACAGAGAGACTCGCGACCTATGTCCGCAACTCCGGCCCAGCATGGGCAGGGCAAGCTCCACTCTCCTCCTGAAACTGCCAGTCCTCCCAGCAGTCCTCACCCTTCCAGGCTCAGCACCGCCTAGCCGGCCAGTCTCGCCTGGGCTGCCACGGGTCAGCATGAGCGAGGGGTGGGGGGAGCTGGTTTGGGGGACCGGGTGTGAACCAGTCAATGTCCCCTGCACCCGGCCAGGTGGGACTCCGCTGGGCCTAACTGGAAACAGCAGCCCTGCCTCAGCACTCCCTGCGTTTGCTAAGTGTGGAAGGAATTACCCCATTCTTGCCAAAATCAAGTCTGCCTGAAACTAATTAGCTGGGGCCAAAAGAGACGGGAGGAAAGGGGAATTCACTGTTTAGCTGTGTAAAACCTGAGGGGAAAGACAGACAGAAACTCCACGGGAGGCAAGGGCCGGGGCAAGGAAAGTCTCATCTCCAGGGACCCAATCTTCAAAAGTCCTCCACTTATGGAGGGCCTGCTCTTCCACGACTGACACCCCCCTCTCCAGGGCAGATGTCACTGACCACAGTAACCCTTGCTGCTAAGCCCAGCGACTTCAGCGTCTTTCTCGACGCCATGCACCAGGTAGTACTACCAAACAGTCAGGAGTCGACACGGAAACGGACGCCTATTTGCCAGCCCTCTACATACGTCATCTCGTTTCATCCTTACAACAGTCCTAGGAGACGGTAGTGCTGTCCCCATGGTGCAGATAAGGAAACTGAGGTTTGTGGAGGTATGTGACTTGCCTAGCCTCTCTCTGCTCCTGAGTGTCAGACGTGAGATGCAAATCCATGCGGTGCAGGCCTGAAGCCCCAGTCTTTCCCCTGTATCCTACTGCCTGCGATAACAGTTCTTTGTTCTAGGGTTCTCAGCTTGCCACCAGCATTGCTGCCACCCCAAACCTAGCCCCTGACTGCACAGGTGCCTGCCAGAGGGTCCGGACACCGGGAAACCCCACCCACAGGAGCGGGACCCGAGCAGTGTTAACCCTCTTTAAGCTTCAGCATGAGCCAGCCCTTGCAATGCACCCCCTCCCCGGAGGATGCTTACTGGTCTGCCCTCTGCCCTCCCAGGCTCTGGCATCCAGCACACCCCTTGGGCATTCCTCAACAGGGCGAAGCTGGAAGGCTTCCAGGCTAACGTGGACAGCAACCCCATTTCTAGCCGCTGGCAATGCCCTGGCTGGACACTCTTGCTGGCCAGTCTAAATGTTTATGTCTGCCAGTGCAGTGGCAGGATGGATTTATTTAGCTTTGGAGTGCAGTGCATTTCCGATTATAAACTGTCCAGCCAGACCCCCAGGAAGACTGGGATCTGTGGGCTCCCTGCCCTCAGCCCCACAAAGGCCCTGGAAAACTTCTGGACCAACACACTCTGCAGCAAGACAGCCAATTAATCAGGGCTGCTGCAGCGCATCCCCAGAAAAGGGACAAAAAAGGGAGAAGAAATGTAGTATACATACCAGGCTGGATTCTCTGCGCGGTGGAGGCCTTGTCCTTAGGTTTGGGGAGCCTAGAAGAGGAGATATGGCTTCAGAACCCAGTCAGATGACGGGCAACAGTGCCTCCAGCTGCTTTCCCTACGTGCGACCAACTCCTGATCCCTGGGATTTCATGCTTCTGCGCGGCATTGACGAAGGACCTGGCACTCTAGGTCAACAGGCACTATCGTTGGGCTTCCTCAAGAGGAAATTACAGGCCTCTAAGCTACCCCAGCTGTGCTTCAGGGGACCCATGACACCTCTAAAATCATGTGACATTTCGAAATATATGGGTATTTTTCAGGGTAAAGGGCTTATAGATTTATCAGATTTTCAAAGTCAGGAGCTGAGCCATGTCTATTTTTTGCTCACTGCTAAATCCTTAGAAGCTAGCACAATGCCAGGCATGAGGAAGTGCCCAGTAAATGTTTCCCAACTGGTTGCCTAAAAGGTTTCAGGCATGAGAACTTAACCAAGTTCGGAGCTACACTAAAAAATAGCTTTCCTCCAGATTTTAAGAATGGCTAGACACAAAGCTGGGCTTCCATAACAGAGGAAAGTTTAACCCCAACCACAGGCACTGCCGGCCTGGGGACACAGGGTACCAGACAGCCTGGGGTCCCCCGTGAGAATGAAGGCGGTTCTTGAAGAATGCCCTCTTGAAACTGCTTATGCAGAGCGGGGAAGCCTCTGCTTCCACCCCAGTTAGGTTTCTAGTAACTAGGGGAAGGTGTAGGGAAGGAGTGGCCAAGGCCCAGAGAGATGTTCCTCTACAGGCTGTCATTCCATAGAGCAGCCCTGCATGTAGGGCCCTCATTAAACAGCCCAGGGAAATGGGATGGAGGTGTGTGTGCGTTTTCAATGAGCTACACCTCATCTATCTTGATTCATATAGCCTCTACTATAAGGAAAAGAAAATGCTTCTTGGTCTCGGAATGCATTTATCTGCAAAGTGACTGTTTCTGACTCTCCACGAGAGGAGGGCATGTTACTAGCCGACATCCTCATGTAATCTATCTTCAACAGAGCAGTTGGGAAGGACTGAGTAACCATGTTCCCCTGCCTTCTCCGCTCTGTGATAAGCATGACACAGACTGACAGCAGGTCAAAGGTCTGCAGCTCAGGAAGCAAATGCTGAGAGGGTCCCGCACACTCCACTGGCTTGCCTTGCACCCCACGCCCACTGGGTAAGGAACTTTGCAGCAAGGACCCAGAGGTCAGCGAGGCTCTTACTGATCTGGGCCCTCTGAGGGGCAATCCTGGCTACAGCTGGAGAGCCCTGGGCCAGCTTGGAGACAGTCCTCTCAGGGACACCCAGGGCGCTGCCGTTGGAGGCGTTGCAGAGGATGGGCAGGCTGATCTCCTTCTTGGCGATGGGGGCCTCATGGCCCTCGCTTTCAGCTGGGGGAGCCTCCTTGTCCCCAGACGCCTTCTTGTTCAGCAGGTTGCTGATCTCCATGATGTTCCCGATGATCTCCACAGGGCCTGCCAGGTTCTTCTTCCGGGCCGGCAGGTCATCCTTGGCCTTCTTCAGGTAGGATGCTGGGGCCCAGCCCTCTTTGCCGAGGTATCTGTGGGAGGAGCGGGCATGCCGTCACTAGAGCACTGACGCCTGGCCTCACACCCCACTCCTAGGCCCTTGTCTCCTGCCCTCGCCCAGCGGAGCCTTCTCTGCCATGTTCTGCAAGAGACTTAGCAATCCCACGACTCTGAGAGAACTGGAACTGAGGGTGTGTGCAAAAGACACCCAGGACACCATTTTCTCCCCTCTAACTCCTTTTGCTTTGCCTGGTCACTGCTGGTGTGGGCTCTCACTCTGCACAGCCAGGCAAACGTGGGGCCTTGAGATGAGATTTCTCAGATTTTGGGTTGCCCACAAGGTAGACTTCATAATGGCCTGCTGCCTCACAACCAGTTGAGGATAATTCTGGAAATGAGAAATGTGGAATGTGGTATATACAATTAAATCCTCTGTAGGAAAGGAAGTACTATTAGAGCAGAAAGAGATGCCTACAGGTGTGAGTTAGGCAACCTCAGTTCTAGTTCCTGGTACCTCGGACAAGTCCCTTCCCTGGAGCTCAATTTTTTCTCTTCTGCAAGATGCAGGGGCAGAGTAGCTGCTAAAATGTATCCAGGACAGACACACTGATGTCCTTAAAGAAGGCTGACTGGATGGGGAGGGGTGGTTACTGCAGGGACAGCAGGCAGACCAGGCGCACGAAGCACGTCCACAAACAGGCTAAAGGGAACATTTCAGGTTAGTGGAGCAAAGATGCATCATTCACTAAGTGATTTGGGGACAACCAACTACCCAGTGAGTGAGACCCTGGCCTCACACCATACAGCAAAATAAAAGATGTACATAATTTGGGGGGTTGGGCAAGTCTTTCTAAGTGGGGCTCCAAAAGCAAAAACCACAAATGAAAAGACTAAAGCATGTGAGTGGATGAAATTAAAACCATTGGTATGGCAAAACAAAACCCAAACAAAACAAGACCAACAGCCCATAAACAAAAGCAAAAAGCAAATGATAGGGCTGACTTAATTTCTGGTGATTCAATGGCTTCTTAAAACAAGCTTTTCCTTTTCTCCCCCATGGTGTTGAGCTTTCACCCAAACCCGGTGGGAGCTCACTTCCTGGTCCAGTAGTCGTTGGCCGATGCCCGTAGTCTAGGTTGCAGTGTCCCCATCTGCTCCCTGGGACACATCTGGCGCTTTGGAATGGCTCCTCCGTGCCAGATGTCTGAAAACCTCCCCGTCTCCCTGATTTGACCTTGTTCTTGGGCGCTTATTAGGTGGGAGAGAAGGCATGGGAAACCTGAAGTTCCTATCGATGTGTTGGAGCTTTGCTAGAAAGCTCAAGTAGGAGGTGGCTTTTTACATTCATGTCACAGGAACGTGCAGGCAGGATGCCCCAAGCTCACCTGTCTGGGCCTTGGAAGGAGGACATGCATGAACAAATGGATGGAAGTCAGGGCCCATCGTGGCTTCCTGCTGTAACGCGTGCAAACAGAAGCACAGGATTTCCAGGTGCATGAGAGCAACTAGTAAAAACGCCTCATCTTCACGTGAGCCAACCGCCAAGGCTCAGAAAAGAGAAGCGAGTAGCAGAGGGTCACACAGCTCGCTGTTGGCAGCATCTGGCCCAGAGCCTGGTGTTCTCACATCTTAGAGAAAGGATGATGATGATGAACCCACTGGCCCTTGCCCATGTTTTTCTACGTGAACACTGTAGAGACTGGGGAGCAGCTTCTCCTGGAGATGACAGTCAGGCCTGCTTACAGCCCTGAGTGCCCCCAGTTCAAAGCCCTTTGTGTTCCTGCAGTGTTACATGGATAAAATTAGATTCCAGGCAGAGAAATGCAAGGGAATCAGGAGTGGCTGTGTGTGTCTGGGTCCAACTCTGCTCACATCTGCTTTCCAGCTCGGCAGTGTGGAATGACTCCAGAGGGAAGCAAAGTGGAAGGGGAGGGATGGAGAGAGCTCGAGGGTGTGTATGCGTGTGTGTGTGTGTGCCCGCTCGTGCATGCGTGTGCATGTGTATATGTGTCTGCAGGGGTGGAGGGAGGAGAATAAAGACAGGAAATGAAGATCAACACAGAGCTTGGAATGTTGGGAAATGGCAGATTTAAGGGGATATCTGGCAGCCCTCTTAAGGTGGGGCAGGGTTTACTTAGGGCAGGCTCCCGCCAGCAACAGGACAAGGCCATGGGGATGTGAGTGGAGTGGAAGCAGCTCAGAGTGACATGTTGATAATCTTAGAAAACTAAAAAAATAAAATAAGACAAAGAAGCCTTGCAGATAACTTTCAGGCAAGTGAATTAGGCTACTAGCCTGCCAGAATGTTCACTGGCCTTTCCACGTCAGATTGGTGGTTGGGGGATTTTTGGGTTGGCTCTAGTTTCCATTGCTTAGAAAACATAGGCCAGGTGAGGTGGCTCATGCCTGTAATCCAGCACTCTGGGAGTCTGAGGCGGGAGGATTGCTTGAGCTCAGGAGTTCGAGACCAGCCTGAGCAAGAGTGAGACCCCACCTCTACTAAAAATAGAAAGAAATTAGCTGGACAACTAAAAATAGAAAAAATTAGCCGGGCACGGTAGTGCGTGCCTGTAGTCTCAGCTACCCAGGAGGCTGAGGCAGGAGGATCACTTGAGCCCAGGAGTTTGAGGTTGCTGTGAGCTAGACTGATGCCACGGCACTCTAGCCTAGGCAAGAGAGTGAGACTCTGTCTCAATAAATAAATAAATAAATAAAATAAAAAGAAAAAAAAGGAAAACATAATAGCCTAGGTCAGTGGCTTTGGGCAACACATGTCCAGGTACACAGCCCCATCCCACACAACAGGACAGAAAGGGACATCTCAGCTCCGCTGGGCTGAGATATGTACCAAGCTTGGGGCTGGAGTGGAGGGAGCTATGTCCCATCAGGTCACACTAAGGTTCAACCTCCACGTATCCAGTGACCTTTGTCCTGTCCCTCAGCACATAACACCGTCACATTCTGCCATGCTCTGAGCAACTGTGCCATGAGTGCATGCATCACCTCGGTCACGGGTGCCCCACAGCACGATTCTGTCCCCTCTATGGGAGACTGCTCAGAACACACACCCTGCTTACTGGGGGCTGGGTCTCCCAGGTGTGGTGGCTGAGGCTGTGGTCTCCCGAGCCCACAGATACGGGACTCTCTGTCAGCTGTGCAAAGCCACCGCAGCCGAGCCAGCTCCAAAGGCACAAGAAGCATTTCCTGAAGGGCTGGTCTTGGCCAGTTAATCGTGAATGAAGCCTACAGGGTTTAGTTTGCTTCCAGGGGGTCAGAAAATCTCCCACTCCCCTGCCCACATCCCCAAATGGGTTTTCCAGCTGGGCAGTGTGATTAGGCCCTGGAAGAGGAAGGGGCAGGAGGAGGAGGAGGCCCCTGATGGTCTGAGCTGCAGCCAGCCCTGCAGAGTGGACAGATGGCCCCATCCACCAGGGACATGTTGTCAGAAGCCCGCCTCAGGGCCGAACGCTGAGGCTGGGCAGCAGAGGTTGCCTGCTGGGACCCTGGCGAGGCCTGTGGGCGCCAGCGCTCCAGGCAGCCCTCGCTGTGGAGCAGGCCAAGGAGCCAATGCCGGACATAGAAAACCAAATTCAGATGTGCTGAGCTCTCTTGGCAGATGCGTGGGAAGGGATCGCACCACAGTCTGCAAGCGGAGCCGGGGCCTCTGTGCCCCACTGGCTGTGGCTCCAGCTCTGCTTTACGTGTCCCGGGAGAGATTCTGCGAGATGAACACTCTGGCTGAGCAGTTCAGCTGTGCAGAGTCGGAGCAGCCAGCCCTGTGCGCTGGGTGCACAGCTGCTGTCAGTATCTACCTGCCATCAGGTGGTCACAGCCACTCTGTACTCTGCCCAGGGCCCAGGTGGGACAGAGGCATCTCCTCTTCCGCCAGGTCTCCTACCTGATGTACCACCAGCCCTCCAAGTTCTTCCGGATCACCTCCACGGTGACACCCTTCTCAAAGCCAATCTCATCCTTGCTCTGGCTGGTGTATGGCTGCACAGTGACATACTTCTCCTCTGTGGGTGGGTGGACAGAAGAAAGCAGGATTATTTGGGGTCCAGGTGGAAGTCCTGCTTTCTGCCCCCTCCTCTTGCTCAGCTGCCTGCCAAGGAACGTGGGGTCAGTGTGGCTTCTCCAGAGTAGGAAAGGACCAAGCCTCAGGGGTGGCAGTGGGGAGGTCATGGGGGCAGGGTCACTGCTGCCCCAAGTGTGTGCCACACCCAGCCAGGATCCCAGGTTGCCTGGCAAGACCCCAGGCAGCACAGAGTCAGCTCTCCCCACTGAGAACAGAGCCGGGCTGCCGGGACCTGCAGTCCAAAGGCCCCAGGAGCTCACTGGGCTGAGGGCAGGAGGAGGAACCCACTCCTCAGGAGGGGCCCGAGTTGGGAAGTCTGAGAGCTGGGTGTCCCCTGGATGCCTTGACACTCCGTGGCATACCCCTCCTCGGAAGGTGCCATGCTTCCATCTGGGTCCCAGCATGCTCTCCCAGCCCTGCCCCCACCTCAACCTCTTACATTCTTCTGTCTGACCTTCAGAGGCTTTAGGGGAACCCCCTTAGTGAAGCCTTCCCTGGGCTCCCGGCCCACCATTAACATCTGATCATGTAATTTCCCCAAAACATTCCACAGAACAGTTTGGGGAGTGGATCTAAGTGCTTTGTTAAGGGTCCTGTGGCCAAATGAGTGGAAACCCTAAATGCGACACAATCTGGTAGGACCTCGTGGGCCCTCAGTTGGGCCCGTGTGTCCATGCATCTTCTAGAGGACAAGGTGCTGACCCGATTGTGCAGCCGCTGCACAGCCCCTCTCGGGCACTGCCTGCTCTGTTCTCATGGATGTGACTTCAAGGTCTTGTTCAAGGTTTTCCCAAGGCACTGGGAAAGAGGTACCTTGTGGAATCTCAGGAAGAGCTTGGAAGGGCAGGTGTGGGGAAGCTGGGGCCCCACAGCATCTTCCTGGTTTCTTCCAGCCTCCCTCCTGGCAGGAGGCCCTGGGGCCTGTGACTTGGATTCTTGATCAGGCTTCCGGGGAGGTGTTTCTTCCGTATTTGCTGTGCCTGTCCCAGGAAGCCGCTGACAGGTAGACCCAGGGCTGGGTACTCCCTGGCTCTGCCCACAGCTGGCTGGCCAAAGACCCCTGCCTCCTGGTAAGGCCCTCCCTGGAGGACAGCTCAGGGTGGAACACACTCCCCTCCTCACCCTCTAGGAGAACAAGGAGCAGAGACAGAGGGGGAAGAACTGGCAATCTGGCCATGCCCTTCGGGAGGGTCACCTGAACCTATGCTGGCCCAGGTGCTCCACAGACGGAGACGGGGCCTGGCAGACAGTAGGAGTAAGAGACTGTTGACTGCATCGTGAAGAAGGCAGGGCTGAGCAAGGGTATTGGGTGGGAAGCTTTCTGTGAGAGCAGAACAGGCAGAGCGCTGGCCTGCGGCCTCTGAGACCCTGTCTCCTGGTTCCCCGTTGTGCAAACTACTCCCTGGGCCCTTCGGCGGGACACTGCCAGGCAGCCTGCCTGAGCCTCTGGCAGTGATGGGGGAGGTCAGATGCCGCAGGAGGGCCATCTGTTCACTCTCCCCTGGGTCATCACGGTTCTGTCCAGAGCCCTGTGCCGAGATAGCAGCTCGCTTTGGGGTTGATGCGGCTGCCCTGCTAGGCCCTGAGGACAGAACCGATGGGATACTGGCCCAATGTGAAAGGGTCCCCAAAAGCAAAAGGTGGGTGATGGCCCGTGGGAGCCTGCACAATTCTTCAGCGTGCTTCTCCGCCGTAGACCTTGAGCACCGACTTGGGGAGGGCCCCGCTCCTAGAGGCTTTCGGATTCCAACCCAGCCATGCTGCGGATCGCTGCCAAGGCTGCCTGAGAACCCAGCAACGCCAGATTCTGACTCGGGCCTTTGAGAAGTTCAGGGCTCCACAGTCCAACCTCTGCTCTCCTGCCTGCTCCTGGTCCTGCTCCATTTTCCAGTGGGGCACGGTAAATCCTGGCCCAGGCAGCGGCCAGAGGGGCAGCGCCAGGCCGCGGGAATCCAGGGCTCTGAGGCTAGGGCGAGGCGAGGCTTGGGCTCCACATTTTGCCTTTGTTCACTGGGCTATTTTTAAAAGTCTGTGGTTCAAGCAGGAAGCCATCATTAAAGTTTTCCTAGGCAAGGTTGCATTTGCAGAGAAAAATGACAGCCTTCTCATGGGAAGATCAGAGGAGCCCTGCCCTGCCTCTGGCAGAGAACAGGGCCTAGAGACCATCCCGTGTGGGTTCGGCCTCCTTGAGCTGCCAGGCCCCAGCCTCCGCAGCCTCCCAGGGTACATGTGGACGACAGAGTTCCTCTGGCATGTTCCGCGGGCTCCTGTTTTCTCCTGACCTCTTGGGTCATGGGGGCAGAACCAAGGACGTCAGTTCTGGCCAGTAAAGTTGAGCTGTTCCTGCAAAAGGCCCTGTTCTTGGCGTCCTCTGGGCTGTGGCAGCCACAGGCGTCCTGGAGATCATGTGCTCCTGGTAAGGGCACTGGCTGGCTGGGAGACACGGCCTGCCCCAGCCACCGTATAGCTTCTAGAGGATGAGAGTTCAGAGCCTTGGTCCCTGGCAGGGCTGGGCAGTCAGACTGACTCTTCCCACGTCCCGGGTTTTCTGCCCCAGTCGGCTCAGATGACAGCAGTGTGGACCGCCTCCCATGTGGACACATGCCACATGCGTCTCAGGCCTCCCAACTCACAGGTGTCCCAAGGGAGAAGCAGAGATAGATCTTCCACTCAACAGGGCCACAAACCCCATCTGGGGGCTTGAATGAGAGAATGCCTGGGGGGGGTGGGGTGTGTGTGTGTCGTTGTGGGGACAGAATGGTCAGGAAATGGAGTTGAGGGGAGGGAGGCTGTGAGCTCTGGTGGACTCCTCAGGTCCCTGGGAAGCACTAGGGCCGTGGGCACTGACCATGCCAGCAAGCAACGGTGGCAACTGCGCTGGTGAGGGCTGGCCGGGCCGCTGGCTGGGTGGGTTGGGGTGGACAGGCCCGCTTTGGTTTGGGAGGCAGGGGCTGGGTGTCCTGCAATTTCCAAACCACAGCAGCCTGCATTCCCAACACTTTCCCCTCTGTCAGCAGTCTCCCTGGCTCCACTCCCGTCCCCGCGACTCACCCAGCGCCACTCAGAGAAGCCTTTTGGTTCCAAGGGAGGGAACGGGAGTGGAGACCACGGGGACGCACTGATGTCCTCTCGTCTGGTTACTTGGTGACCCACTGCCTGTCCCCCAGCAGCCCTGCTGTGTGCAGAGAGCGTCTCCCGGCCATCTCACTACAGGTTTTTCTTTGGCTGCCTGGTTTAACTTAACTCATAGGGCTAAGGCTGGGCAATTATGTTGTTTAGGTCTCTTATTTGAGAGAGAGAGAGAGAGAGACAGAAATTGCGGGCTTGTATTTGCTTACGTGTGGGTGACTGCAGAATTATGCATTTAGCCGGGTATTTGTGTCTACGTGCATCATCATACAATGTGTACACATGTGACTACAATACCTGTGTTCACCATACCAGGGGTGATGCATGATGCTCGTTGTGTACCTGTGGATGCTGCTGCACAAGCATGTATGATGTGACCACGAGCAGTTTGCTGTGTGTGTGATGCATGTGTGACTGTGTGAACAGCACACACGTGGCACAGTGGGCGTGTGGCATTATATACACACATCTGTGACTGGCTGTGTGCGCAGGACTGTGGCTGTGTAGCTGAGGGGGCTGGATGTGACAGGGAACTGCACCCCGTGGCCACCAGGGCTGTATGTGGGTGGTAGCACTTTGCCAGCTGCATGTGTCTGTGTGGTTGCAGAGACAGGTTTGTGTTTGGGGCTCAGAGCATGAGGGCGTTTGGAGCAGGCCAAACCTTCGTCTCTGTTTCCGGGCCCGCATCCTGCTCTCCTTGGCTGCCAAGGCCCGGGCTGCGTCCCAACCAGCCTCACAGTGGTGCTTTCGGGCGGCCTTTGGTCTACCTTCAGCCTGTTGCTGCTGTTTCTACGACTCAGCCCCCTGCCCCACGTCAGCCCCCAGGGTCCAGCCCAGGCTCCACCCTCCAGACAAGCTGGGTTCCTCACGGCCGGCGCTGTGCCTGGTGCCGAGCCAGCCGTAGCCTGTGGCCACCCAAGAGTCCAGGCTTTCTGCTGTCCCAGGCCTGGGGCAGACACCAAAACATGTTCTGTCATTTAGAAACAAGCTGTGTGTGCTGGGAGTGAGGGGGTGGGATAGTGCTAGTCACAGGTGTCCCTGTGTTCCAGAAAGGTCAGTGTTTATTACACTCCCTGCTCAGGAATGGAGAGCACCTTTCCAGCTGTGTCGTCTGCGAGGAGCACACGTCCCTGCTCCCCGAGGGGCAGGAGAAACTGGCTACCTGCTGGCCCCAGGGCCTCCCTGGAAGCCTCCTCACCAGGCCCCTCCTGAATCCCGCAGTTAGTGCTCCTGGCTGGAGCAGAGCTTGCTGGGCTGGCCCTGGTGCCAGGCTGGGTCTGCCCGTTGTTCCCTTTCTAGTTTCTGTGGAGCTGGCTGAAGCGGGAGGGCTGTGGGCTGGTTCTTCTTTCTACTCTGTTCCCAAGCAACTCACAGAACAGCTTTGGCCAAGGGAGCCCTTTCTCAGAGGAAGGAGGCAGTGAAGGAGGGGGGTGGGAAGGCCCATGTGGCCATTTAGACTCGTACAGCACCTTTACTCTCCGGCTTCCAGGGCAAATGTGGCCATCCTTGGACACCCAGAAACCCCTCTTGTCCCCCTCCCTCAAGCCTCTCTTCCTTTTCAGAGGACCCATAATCACATCCCATGACCTCCCCATGCCCAGGACCAATGACGAAAACCAGAGCCACCACCAGTGCCACCCCGACTCCCGAGCAGCCCCCCGCAAGCTGCAGTAGTGAGAGAAAAGTCTGGCCTGGGAACCTGGGTGAGTGAGGAGGCCCCGGGGCAGCGAGCAGCACCCAGGAAGAGGAGAGGTGTTAGCGAGAGACAGGCGTAAGCTGTGAGGGGAGGAGAAGCCAGCTCCCACGGTCACCTCGGCTGTGCTGCCTGTTGACCATCCCGCCCAGGGTCCACCGGCGATCCAGGCGCCGCAGATGGGCCTTGCGTCTCTTGGACACTGGCGTGGGAGATGGCGATGGAGCACGCGGCCGACAGCAACCGGCAGAGAGAATGGAGATGAGGATGAGATGGGGGTGGGATGGGGGAGGCGATGGAGAGGGGGGCCACGCTCCCAGGTGACCATCACCTGGACTGAGCTGAAGGGCACAGCCCTGTTGGACGGGAGGAGAGATGACAGGTGACATCGTTGACGCATGGGGAAAAAAAATGAACCAAAGCTAAACCCCTCAGCTTATGCCCTGAGCCTTGGTGTGGGCTAAAGCATTTAGAATCCCAGCACCTTAGGAATGAAAAGGGTCCCTAACTCTAGCCCAGTGGGGGGCAGCCTCACAGCTGCAGGCCCCAAGGACAGAGATCACTGGTTCCCAATTGTTGGATGTGCTCCCAGGAGGTGCTCCCAGGAGGGTTTGGGGTCCCACAACGACTCGCTTACTGAGCACTGACTGTGAACTTGCCCCCTGCGGCCAGGCACCACGTGTGGAAGGGGAAGGACCCAAGAGACTCTCGCGTTCCCTCCTTGCGGGGCTTACGGCTCCCACCACTCTGGGCTGTTTGTGTTTTCACTTTCTTGCTCGTCCCCACTAGATGAGTCTGTCGAGGGCGAGGACTTTGCCCTGTGTCTCTGCATCCCCAGGACCCAGTACAGTGCCTGGACCACGGCCGGCGCCCAAGAAATGTTTGCTGAATGAAATGCACCATGGATGGAAGCCACAGGCCTGGCTCTACTCCTTCTCTCATGTCACCACTGGGATTTCTGATGACAGGGGCCCTGCCTCCCCCATGGCTCACTGCTCCAGACCCCTTTGGCATGGACCACGCTCTCTGGGTGGCATCCTGTACTGATCCCCTGGGTGCTGTGGCCCAGCTCTGAGCCTCCATGCACCCCTCTGCTCAGGCCCCGATTCCAGATGCCCCTGCCTTCCTATGGGACCCCCAGGTGGAAAGGACACTGGACCAGGGATCCAGGATGCTGGCTGGCCCCACCTCCTGGCATCACAGAAGGAAGGTGCGAGGCTGCCCAGGTCTGGGGGTGGGGAGGGGGTGGGACAGAGGCTGGTGGTTGGAGTAAAAGTAAAGCTGTCCAGATACACCTGGGCCAAATCCCACCGAGGCCTTCTAGAAAACATCTGCATTCTGGAAGGAGAGTGGCCCATCGGATCTGCCTTTTACAAGGCCAGGACCTGGACAAAAGGCTAGAAGGTGCCGATTCCAGCCTAGGACCCACTGCCAACAACCTGGGTCACCCTGGGAGGCCTGCCATCCCCAAGCCTCTTTCTTCATCTGTCTCAGGGCAGGCAACACCACCTGCCCTGGCATGAGCCGAGACAAGGGGTGGAAAGGGCTCTGGGGAACACCAATCAGTTCCCGAGTTGGGCTTCCTGGGTGGGGTGAGGGGGCGGGGCTTCTCTGTGGAGAGGGAGGGGCTCCAGCTACTGCCCAAACCAGGGGCTGCGTTCATGATAAATGACACATACTCACTGTGTGCCAGGCCCGGTTTAAACCATCACAAGGACCTAGAGTGTCACAAAGGCCCTGTGTGGTCAGCACTGGCCCATCTCACAGGTGGGGAAACAGAGGCACAGACATTAAGGAGCCTTTGGGTCCTTACTTGTCGGGGCAGTGTGTGAAGCCAGGCAGTCTGAGTCTGGAGCCCAGACTCTTACCTGTGGACCCTCCCCGACTCTGGTCCCTGCAGCCTGCCAACCGCAGGGAAGGCGGGACAGAGTAGGGAGGGGAAAGTCTGGGTGCTGGGGAACCCGCTGATGGGCGGGCAGGCCTGCCCTTGGCGTAGCAGCACCGGAGGCCGACCAGTGGGCTGTTCCCATGTGTCCCAACACAAGCCCACCAGGGAGGAATGCAGCTCATCCTCAGCAGAGACCCGGGTTCTAGTCTTGGCTCTGCCACAAACTAACCTGAGGGCTCAGTAGAGGTGACACAGCCTCCGTTTCCTCACCTCTGACAGGTGATGGATCTAAAGCACTTTGAGAATGTCAGGCTTGGACCCTCAGCACTGTCGGTGGGCAAGAGGGTCTCAGCCCTCCCACTCCTGCCAACATTGCTGGTCTCTCCACAGCACACCTGGCTTCAAGAGAAACACAGACATACACAGAGTGTCTGATAATAAAAATAAACCAGAACATTACCCAGGCATCGTGGCATGTGCCTGTGGTCCCAGCTACTCAGGAGACTGAGGCAGGAGAATAACTTGAGCCCGGAAGTTTGAGGTTGCTGTGAGCTACAATGATGCCACTGTACTCTACCCAGGATGACAGAGTGAGACCCTGGCTCAAAAACAAACAAACAAAAAAACCCCAACAACAACAACAAAACCCAGAATAGCCAATTGTCTCTTTTCTTTCCAAAGTGATGAAATGTGAGCTGTTAGGGGAGCTCTGACAGAACGAAGGCTCTCAACTTCTGTCTACAGAGCTCAGGGGACTTACGAAGGGAGAGCCCCAGGGCTGGAGCAGAGATGGGCAAAGAGGGAGCCAGGGTGGGTGACTCCCTTGGTCACATGGCTGCAGGTGCAGAGAGATGGGTGGACACACCACAGTAGCTGTGGTCGTAGGCCCAGGGGACCCAGCCACGAGCCCTTTGGTAGATCTGAGTGGGAAATGTCCAAGATGTGATGGTGGAACCCATAGCTGTCCAAAAGCTGCCAGGGGTACTGGCACACAGGCCCGACCAGAGGCATGCAGAGGACCCTCAGGAGGGTCACCCAGGGTGCACGTGTACACACACATACACACACCTCTGAGTGCAGAACCTGAGGCCTCTGCCCTGCCTCGTTTGTACTTCACCAAGGTCAACATCTGCTGCAACCTGCTACCACTCGTTCTGTGCAAAGCTCCTGCTCTCTGTTCCAACCAGGTTGGCATTTGTGCTCTACGTCTCTCAGGCTCTTTCCTGTCCTGGACTTCTGCCCACTCAGTGCCCAGGTCCTCCACAATCTACCCAACATCTCTGCTCTGACCTTCCTGGTGCAACCGTTTCAGCTGGAGGCTCAGATTCCCCCCTGCCCCAATTCCCTTGGAGTTGAGCCAAGAGCTGTCTTCACTGCTTACATGTGTCATGGAGAGGCATGTGGCACAGAGGTGAGGACCACAGGACAATGGAGGCTGACCAGGGCCCAAACCTTCCAAGGACAAGCACATAACTAAACATCTCGAAGCCTCAGTTCCCACAGCTGTTAAAACAGGGACAGCAACGGTGTCCTCCCAGGGCGTGGCATTTAGAGGACCTAGCCCAGCACCTGGTACTGTGTGAGCTAGCGCTGTTTTGTGAGGCCCTGGGATGCCCTACAGAACGTGGAGCTGCAGCAAACTAGACCAGATCCAGCTCAGGGCCATGACCCGCCACTGCTGCAGAGGTGCAGTGGAGCCAGAGAGGAGCTGGGGTGCAGGCTCAGCCCTGCCTGGACACGCAAGCCCTTCCCGATGGGCCTGTCCCTGGAAACGCATACGGGCCGAAACGAAACACTGACACAGGAGGAAAGGCGAGGCCCCAGTCGCCCACTGAGAGTAACCGGCATGGAGGGGAAGGATGAATAAGGAGCTGGCGCTTGGCGGGCTGCTTATTTTGGCCTGGCAGCAGGGAGGTGGGTGGGGGAAGCAGGCCTGGAGGTGGCCTGAGCCCCGGGTGGCAGGCCTTGATTCCTCTGGCTCTCAGACACATCTATCTGGACCATCCTACCGACCGTTAGGGAAAGAATTCCTGCTGCCAGGCCACAGGAGGTTTGGCAGGGGCAGGTGGCCAGAGACTGACCCGGGTGTGGCTCAGATTTACTGGGTGCAGGAGGCCTCCTCTGGGGATGCTGAGTCCACAGGCAGGCTGCCCAGGCCGGTGCTGGCCCAGGGGGCATGGGCAGGGGGCAGGCTCTTTGGAATGCAAGGACAGAGACCCTGCAAATCCTCACTGAGCCAGAGCTAATCAGAGCGGCTGTGTGGGGCCTTAGCCACCCTGAGTTCCTGAGCCACTGAGAAACGGCTCACAGATCTGGACGGTCTGTACCCTTGGCCAAGCGGACAGCACCCAGTGCAGAGGCTTCTGAGCGGGACGCACCCATGGCAGTTGCTATGCACACCCATCCCTTCGGATTGTCCCTACTGCAGAGAACACAGTGTGGCTGGGGGAACTGAGGTCTCCATGGGGTCCTCCAGAGGAGCCCAGGAGCTTTCTGGTGGGTCTAGTCCTAAGACCGTGCTCCTGAGTCTCCGGCCAAAAGTTGCCAAAGCCCAAGGTCCACAGCCCAGGAGAACCTCCCCTCTGTTTTTAGCCCCACGTGGGAGCCGGCAGGGATGTGGGGTGGGAGGTGGGCTGTGGACCGGCCTCAGTGAGATGGGACCCAAGGGAAGGGGCTGGGATATGGCTCAACTCACTATAGGGTTATGATGGTTTTGGGGGAGAACAGCGGGAGAGCTGCCCCCAGCAGGGGTAGCTCCTGAGCCAGCTCCTGGGGGCAGCTCCAGGGCCCCATCCCTGCCTCGTTACCCAACTCCCCCCACCCCCGAGCCCACAGGCCCTTACCTTCCCCAGCCTTGGAGGTGTTGATGTCTGAGTCATCCCGAGTGCCATTCTGGGCCTCCAGGTAGGTGGCAGGGACCCAGCCCTGCTCCTCAGAGGTGCTCACGAACCACCAGCCTGCAGAGAGGACACGAGAGAACAGGGCCGTGAGAGCCCAGTGACGGCAGGGGGTGGGTTGGGGGCCAGGACGAGGAGGGAAGGAGTGGCCCAGAGGGCAGGGCATGGAGCCAGATGGCCTGGGCACCTGGCCTAGGTCCAGCCTTGAAGAGCCTGCATCTCTTCTGGGGCAGAAAAGACACATTCAGGGCAGCACATTCCCTGAGAAGAGGGCCCAATAAACCGTGACCCACACTTACACAAATGAAATGGAAATGATGATGTGTCTGACGTAATGAAAATCATCTTGCAGGAAAGGCCGAGGGAGCCCTGGCCATGCACGGACACCATTTATGGTCATTCAAACCCTTTAGGACCACTGCTTTGGCCAAAATTTGGCTGCCTTCTCTGCTTTCAGAGGCATCCAGGAACAAAGCCTCACGGGTTCTCCCTAATGCTCATTGCGCCCTCTCCCCACCACAGGTCAGTGGTGTCTGCACACTGGTGCTACTCACAGCTGCATTTTATGTGTGCAGACATTTGTATGACAGTAAACAAGCACTGCATCCTCACGTGATCTTGACAATCATGGCGGAATGATAAAGGCTCATTCATTTAGTCTGTTCATTCATTCAAACATTTACTGAGCATGGCACTCGAGCTCCCAGGTCTTGGGACTCCACCAAATGCCTTCAGTCCCTTCCTGGATGGTGCTCTCCACAGGGTCCTGACTTCTTTCCCACCCCTTCCCCACTGTTGGACACTTCTTTGTCACCAAATGTAACGTGGCACTGATTCTCTTTTACTGTTCATGGTAGAGCTCTCCCTTTCCTGTTGGGAGACTCCAGGGCTTCTCCCTGGGCAGCACTGGGGGGGTCCTCCCAGGCAGCCCCAGGCTGCCCGACGGCTGCTGTGAAGGCACCAGGGGTCGGGCAGAGGGGAGCAGTGAAGAGGAGACCAGCACTCCAGCACTGCACAGTTGGGGGGGGGCTCAGCGGCCTTTCCCCTAGAACCCAGGGCCATTTCCTAGGTCATCAACTAGCTCCTACCTGCCCCATGTGACAGGCTTGGGTTTGCTAATAGCCAGTGGTCCAGTCCTGAATGCCCTTTGCCCCTGACCCTTTCTGGGGAGTCTTGCAACTTCAGCTCT
Source organism: Avahi laniger (assembly GCA_963575035.1). Lineage (NCBI taxonomy): Eukaryota > Metazoa > Chordata > Mammalia > Primates > Indriidae > Avahi > Avahi laniger. Next base: position 13,677 of record CAUYSK010057091.1, on the reverse strand, counting down.
GCAGAGCCCATGCCAGGCCAGGGCCCAGGCCTGTTTGGCTCAGAGGCCTCGTCTGGGTCACGCCCTTCTGAGCTCTCCGTTCCCTCCTCTGTGGAGAGGGGTTGGCCCCAGTGTCTCTGAGCTGTAGGCTCAACTACCATGACCCAGGGTTCCTCCTGGCTGCCTGGCCTCCAGATAGTTCCTCTCTGCCTGAGTGAGAGAAGAGGGACAACAGGACCCTTTCCCACAACACCAGGCCTGGCTCTCTGCTCCCTGTGCCCATCTCCTTCTCCTAGAGACCAAGGCCTTTCCGGTGACACAGCCATACAAGCCTTAAAAAGACAGCTCGGGCCAGTGGGTCACAAGCTATCGGAGTCAGAAGAACTGAGGATGTGGCCCCACTGCAGGTGGAAGTGATGCCACAGGTCCAACTTCCTCTCTTTCCCGCTCTTGCTCCAAAGCCTGTGTCTCCCAAGACCGCCTACTTCTCAGACTTCCCATGGCCCCTCCTGCCATGTTTATTTCACAAACACATACATGGGTGAATGAGTGACTGCAAAGCCTTCATCTCAACCTAAGCAGGCTGGCCCCTAACCCCTACGCTATGCCTCTAAGGGACCAGGCTAGGCGAGCAATGTCCAGGGCGAGGGCCGTGCCAATTCTCATTTAGATGCTCTACCCTACAGAACCCAAGACGCCCTGCACTGGGCCCACTAGCCCGGCTGGAAGAGAGCAGGTGGGCATACTCTGTACATTGAATGGCTCTCTGGGTCATGGAAAAAGGGAGGCTTGACCTCGTAAGAAAGAACAGCTGAAATCACTGAGCAACTTACGGTGAGAGGCATGTGTTGGCACCCATTCCTGGGGACAGGCAGCAGCCACCAGCATGTCAGAGACTAATAGACACACCTCTGACGGCCATTGGCATTTCCCCGGCCTCTTGGTCTAGAAGTGGTTATTAGAGCACCAGACACCTGCACTCACTCAGCATCTGGGGGATGAGGCACACTGCAGGTGGCTTGTAATTCGGGGAACTCAGGAAGGGTCTGGACCATACTTGGGGCGTGACATACTCTTGAGAGCTGGCTACAGTGGGCAATGGATGCTCACCTTGGGGCCAAGGTCAGGCTGGAAGAGGTGGTCTTTGGCAGCTAGGGAGCCCCCCAACCTCTGCTTGCACTTTGGGTGTGTGGCATCTCGACCAACAGGACCTCCATTCACTGACACGGTGGGAGGGTTTTACTGTCCACCTCCCCTGACCCAGGAAGAGCCTGAGCTCTGCTCACTGGTCAAGGAGTCCCAGGGCCCTGTCTCCATCCCCACTGTGAACTCCTATGGGGCACTGAGGGGGCTGCTTGGAGCAGTGCTGCTGTTCTCCCTGAAGCCCAGGCCACGGGGTTGGGTTGCTCAGAGGCTGTAGCTAATGCAGTCCCCAGTGCATCCAGAGCGCATGCACATTGCAGGGGTCTCTGCCTGGGATGTCTTTCCCTTTCTGACCCTCTAGGGGAACACTCTGAGGACCCCCAGCAGTCTGCCAGGAAGCCCCAGTCCCAGTTGTTCTGCATGGGCCCTGGCTGCATGCCATAGGACAGGCTGCCCCATCTCTCTGGGCCGGGTGCCCTGCCTCCTCCACTCATTTCCTGACTGGTCTGTCATCTCTCTGGACACTGAGGGCTCAGGGGCAGGCCTGTGACCCAAGCAAGGCTACTCAGGAGCTTTTTTAGGAACTGACATGGGTGCTTTGATGACCTGAACCCTAAGTCCCACCTAAAGCAGGAATTGCAGGGGGCACGTGGGAAGATGGCCTGAGAGTTAAGTCAATAAAGAAGGAGCGAAGCCTAGAGAGGGAAAGAGACTCAGTCCTGAGTTACATCAGTTGAGCGCCTGGTTCCAGGTGCACTAAAGCTGGACACCTGGCCAGGTCCAGCCTTGAAGAGGCTTCCTAATTGCAATGAGCCAATGAACTTCCTGCACTGTTCATTTACTAATATGTCCCCCTTATCTATGGGGGACACATCGCAAGACCCCCGACGGATGCCTGAAACTGCAGATAGGACCAAACCCTTATATATATTACGTTTTTCCCTAAACATACATACCAATGATGAAGTTTAATTTATAAATTAGGCACAGTAAGATATTATCATAAATAAAAATTATAACAATGCACTTTAATAAAGGCTAAGTGAATGTGGTTTCTTTCTCAAAATACCATAATATTTTCCAACAGTGGTTGACTTCACAGAAAGCAAAACTATGGGTTGGCGAACCTACTGTACCTGGAGCTGGGTCTCAATCATTTGAACTGAGAGCGTCCTCACTAATGCCACCCACCCCTAACCACTAGTCACCAAGCATCATGATTGAAGGGTCCCATCTCGAGCCAAGTCTGGAGTATCTGCTACCACAGACCTAAGCGGGTGAGGACTGAGACCTCCACGCCACTCTGGGCAAGTGGTCACTCCCAGGATACAATCCCCAAGACCTCCAAAGAGCAGTTGCCACAATTCCCAACGTAGAGTCACTTTTTGGTGGCTCTTGAAAGCTGAGGCTCAACACGTGCCTTCCCAGGCCCAGGTGCTAATGCCAACAGCGCACGGTTCTGGTTCCCACATCTCATCACAACGCTTCCCGAACTAACCACCCCAGGTCCACCCCCTAAGCCAAGCACAGTTCCAGTAGGCCAAGGAAGTGCCTGGAAGGCTGGGCCTCGGACGAGAGCCAGTCTTCCCAGGACAGGGTTTCCCAGGATGGGCCTGGGCTAGGGCCAGGGATTTTATTGTCATTGGACAACATGGGGACATGCCTCGAGGAACAGCGTAGCTTGGAAGCAGGCAGCTCGCCGAGGATTTTCCAAGTTCCCTTTGCAACCAGCCTGTTTTTCTACACTGAAGTGTGCTGTGCCCACTGCCAACTCAACCCTCCCAAACAACAAGCCTCCTTTCTCCCTGCTCATATGCACCAAGGGAATCTTTTTGTTCCTTTCCTTGTGTGAGCCCAAGACTTGGTGGTCTCCTGGATGGCTGAGATCACTGTCCCCTAAGCCTTCTCCTTCTGGAATTGGGGCTCCAAAGTCACCCTCAGCAGAGACAAAGGAGGTGAGCCCCCTCCATGGGCACAGGTGGTGTGGGCTGCCAGGGAGGATGTCCCCACTGCAGGTGCATGTGAGGCCTGGGTGCCCTGCCTTCCTGGGGAACCCTCAGTCAGTCCCAACCAAGCTGGTCTGTGTCCTGAACTGCTGACCGGCAAGTCCACGGGCCTACTGACCTCTTGCTACCATCCCTCCCCCATGCATGCGCCTTTCTCCTCGGCTCCAAGAGCCTATGATCCCAGGATTTGGGGCCCTTCTCCACCATTGGCATCATCTCCTTTTCCTCCTACTTCATTCTTGGGGAGCCCTTCCATGTATGTGCCACTCCTTTCCTTCCCCAGGAGCCAGGGATCCAGGGTGGAGGGTAGATCTGCATCCGTGGGCAAAAGGGAAGCTCCCGAGGGCGGGGGGCACCCCCAACCCCTGCTGCGCTGACCCCGGCACACAGGAGGAGCTGGGCAAAGACCTGCCGAGGGCCAGTATATGGCCGAGGTGCCCATTAGGCAGGGCAGCCTAATGCAGTGCACTTCACACTGCCTGGGCATCCCTGAGTTCTTCCCACATCAAAATCTCCACGGCACCAGAAGCTTCTGGTGCACCTGGCTACATTACCTGCTGACCAGAAGCACTTCCTTACCCTAAGACAGCGACTTAGGACCCTATTTTCCTGCTGTGCCCCAACACTTGCGGCTGAGACTATCATTCTACGGCTTGGTGGCCCCTGCCAACCTCGTCTGAGAACACTAGCCTGGCCTTGCGCTTCAGCCCCGACATGTGCAGAGCTCAGCTGTGTGGCTTCAAGTCTCAGGTCTCTCCTGTGTCAGGCCCTGCAGAGAAGGGGCTGTGGGCAAAGACGGACAGGCTGAAACACCGCCTAGGTGAGCGTGGGTTAACGTGGGCACAGGTGCCCAACCTGGCTCCATGCAGACCTCCCAGGAGCCCTGGCACGAGTCCTGCAGTTAGGCCTCTTGGAGAGACTCCCTGGGCCAGCTCCCACCTGTGGCTGCTGACAGGCCTCTCTCAGCAGCCAGTGGCTCAGACGTCAATTGCTGCAACCAGGGATCCTAACCAAAGTCACCGCTGCTCCACTGAAGAGCCAAAGAACTTGAACCCTGGAGGGTGGCCCAGCAAGCCGGGCAGGCTCAGGTGTCAGCCAGTGCATCCTGTGGGGCTCCCAGGCTCACCTCCAAAGCATGCGGAGGCCTCATCTCCTCCCCCACAGAGTCTCGGAGAGTAGGGGTATATGCTGGGGGTAGGAATGGAAAGGGGTATGTATTTCTGAATACACGGGAAGTTATGTACACGTACACATCTATGTGAGCACGGGCACATGTGCACATCAGAACAAAGCTGTGTCTGTGCATGATTGTACAGAATTGTAGCCAAATGCTGACAAGGGTAACCTGTCGGGCACTAAGCTTTACATACATTACTTTATTTACTCATCAAGCCTAGGCTACATAGCGACACCCCACAGAGATCCCATCTCTATAATAAATTTAAAAAAAAATCAGCAGGTATGGTGGCACACACCTGTAGTCCTAGCTACTCAGGAGGCTGAGACAGGAGTCTCGCTTAAGCCAGGAGTTTGAGGCTGCAGTGAGCTGTGATCACACTACTGCACTCCAGCCTGGGCCACAGAGACAGACCCTTTCTCTAAAAAAAAAAAAATAAAATGAAAATAAAAAATTATTTCCTCATCAAAGATCTTGTGAAAATTAAGTGTTATTATCATCACCTTTCCCACTGTTCAGAGGAGGAAGCTAAGCTTCAAACCCAGGGAGTCTCACAGAATCCCGATTTTTAGCCATGCAAGCGGATAAGGTATATGTCTGCTGCATGCACGAGGGTAAAGGTGACTCCTTGAGAACGTGTGTCCCTGAATGTTGGTACTTTATACGTGTACCCATCTGAAAGTAGCTATGTCTACATCTGAGCACACGTCTGGGGTGTGCACACCATGAAAAGAGATGTCAGTCTTCACATACCTGCGTGTTCATGTGCACAGGTGAGCAGAGGGTAATAATTAGGAGTCTGAAGCTGGACAGACTCAGATTCAGGGCCTCGCTTGCTACTTCCTAGCTGTGTGACCTTGGGCAAGTTACTAAACAGTTCTGAGCCTCAGTCTACCCTCTCTGATATGAGTAATTAATGGAGCCTATTTCCCAAGGTTGTCAAGGAAAATAAATGAAACAGTGCATGAATGTAGCCTGGGTTGAGCTGTTGTCAGTGTGGTGGTGGTGGTGGTTAATCACCGAGAGAGGCAGTGCCCTATGGGTGGCCAGCTGACATCTGTGTCATCTGCAGCAGCAGGGCAGCCTGATGAGCATGTCACCGGTACAGCTTGTGTGTGTGCGCACGTGTCTGCGTAGTCACTCTGATCTGCGGACTTTCAGAAGAATGGAAGGTGCCATCTTGCAACATGGTTGTGGACACATCCCTGGCGGTTTCCTCCATACCCCAAATGTCTCAGGGCTACGCTCAGCCTGGCTTCTGTCCTCTGGCTCACACCACTACCCAGGACAGAGGTCCTGCAGCCTCCCCTCTCCTCTCTACATCTCATTAATCCTTTAAAGTCTGTGACGTATCCAGCCTCCCCCAGGAAGGTTTACTGATACTCAAATCCCACAGCCCTGGGAAGCACAGAGCCAAAGCAGAGGAGCCAGAGACCTGAGTCCGCATCCCGTTTCTGCCACTTCCCTGCTCCATGGCCTCGGGAGAGTGCCTTATCCTTTCTGAGCCTCAGTTTCCTCATCTGTAAGATGGTAAGAATATCATCTGCCCTGCAGGCTGGTGGGGGCTGGATGAGATGCACAGTTCTGGCATCCAGTAGGTGCCCACTAAACAGAAGCTATGAGCTTTACTGGATGAAGGACTAGAGCCACCCAGGACCAGACTGAGCTACCTCTTGCCATTTTTACGTCCCTAGAAAGACGGGTCCAAACTCCAAGCTGGCCTCTGTTCACCTTCCTCTTCTATCCGCCTGGCCTCCTTTTGTAGCAAAGGAAATCAGTGAGGTTTCACGAAAGGATGGAGCCTTAGACTGAGGAGGTGGCCACATCTGTGCCCAGGGGAGGGGGACCTGGGTAGCTGTTCTCCACCTAGCTGCCACACCTGGCCCCTTCCCTGAGGTCAACCCTGGTTTCCAGGTGTAAGGGGAGCAGGCTCTTTTGGTGGGTGGGGCAGAGACCTTAGTGGCAGCAGGGGATAGTGGGGACCCCCAGAGAGGCCTGGGCTGGCTGGGAGACCTCTTAGCACACCCCTCCAGCCTTGCCTGACAGCCAGGCCCTTGCTCATGCAGGTCCCCCAAGAAAACATTTATGCTGAGATGGTCTCTCCCAGATAGGGTGCAGGGGAGAGGCTACCACACTCCTTCCCTGGAATACTGCAGACTATTGCAGAGGAGCCCTGAGAGAAGACCCCACACATGCCTGCTGTGCCCAAGAAACCTTTATTGTGGCATCTCCAGCCCTGGTCTTCATGGCTACACCCACAGACTGGAGAAGTCATCTAGGAGAATCTCAAACCAGCCAGCACCCTGAGAGCCACCTTGCTCTGGCCTCTCTTTCCACCAGGGCCATGTCTCTGCAGTGCCAGAAGGCCAGGGTCCCGAGCCCTTTCCAGGAGGCAAAGGCCCAGAAAGAATAGTGGTATCCCCAGCATTTGTGGCCTGCCCTCCTCAGTGGGCCCCAGTAACAACCCACTTTGCAATGGTCCAGGGACTGAGGAGAGGAGAAGGCAATGTCGGGAGGTCTGGCTGACACCTCCAGCTCAGGGCAGGGATGGCAAGAGCCCCTGAGTCCCCCAGCCCCAGGAGGGAAAAGCTCAGGCCCAAGCCCAGACTCTCCCTCCCCCAAGGCCCAGTGGAATCCACTTGTCTGGCTGATTTCAAAGCTCCCTTAAATTGACCGTTGCTGGCATGGGGTGAGGGAGAGAAACTGAGAGTCAGGCACAGGTTGAGACAGAGATGGGGGACAGGGGCTGGGAGAGTGACTGGGGCCTTCGTAGGGGGCTGAGCCTGGCTGAAGGCAGCAGGAAGCGACGGGGCACTCCCAGGCCACTGCTGTCCCCAGGGTGACCAGGCCACAATGGCCTCCTTAAGGAGGGAGGATAATGAGCTCATTAGGGCAGAGTGAGGCCAGCTGTACACAATTAGGATGTTAATAGAGTCCTCTGAGGTCACAGCTCAGCCTAGGACAAAATAGCTGGTGGAGGAGGGGACACTCTTGTTCCTTCCTCTCTCTGGGAAACGCTTCCCCTCCGGCCCAGCTCAGCCCAGGACTAGGCTCATGGATGAGTCTTAGCTCCTCCCTAGACAGACCTCAGTTTGGATCCTGGCTTTACCACTCACTAGCTGAGTGACCTGAGATAGGTCACTAGCCCTCTCTGAGCCTCTCTGGCAAGCCAGGATAATACTAACTACACCTGCGGGTTGCGCAGCACCAGTGCACTCAATAACCGGAGCTTCTCACCCAGCGAGTAGGTACTGAGCACCTGTTCCAGGCATGAGGACTCCGCAATGAGCCACACACATCCTGGTCCCAGGCTCACCTTCCCCACTGCCCCAAGTACCGCACGCAGCAGGCTCCAATTGCAACCTGTGCACCACGCTCAGGCCCGCAGGAGAGGGCTGGGTCTCAGGCTTTGCGCACAAACCCAGAAGATTTCCAGTGGGATGAGTCTCAGAGCTTGGAGTTTGGAGAACCCAGCAACCTTCAGGTAGGTGATTTCTAGGCCTAGCCTTTTTTTCCCCTGTGAGTTACTCCCAATTCTCTGTAGCTAACACCAGTTAATTCAGAGCTAAGCATCTTGGGAGCACTAACTACACCCAGGCCTGCGTAGAGTTCTGGTGTCCAGGTGGAGAAGGGTGGGGCGTGGAGCAGGAAGAGTAGAAGACACAGACCACCTCAAACATCGTATGGTCTTGCTGGTATGGATTCTGGGGGGCCAGAAGTGCCCCCTGCCCAGAACCCTCAACCAGCACCGTGACCTGCTGCCAGAAATGCCTCTATTCACAATCTAAACCTTGGCTCGGGCCTTGTCTTCCTTGGAAGGGTGATACGTATGGGCACTCCCATGTTCTCTCCTTAGAGTAGGTTTGGAGAAGGGAACAAGGTGAGAAGTTGTGGGCACCAAATGGCAGAGGGTGGGGAGATGCTGAGGAGGAAGGCGACTGAAGGGGGCCTGGCCAGGCATGTGTCACCAGCACTGCTAACCTGGCCCAAGGCTGGGCCCTTAAGAGACTGCTTCTGCCCTGGGTCCAGCCTGACCCTCGTCCCATGACCTTGGGGCGGATCTAAGGCTCCTACCTGCGGGAACCAGAGAAGCTGGGAATGCAGGCCGCTCATGCGTGCTGTGCCTTTAAGAACAGCGAAATGTCGCCCACCCTCGGCCAGGCCTCCCCTGGTCAGAAGGCTCTGTCACTGTGGCCTCTTGCCAAGACACACTCAGCTCGCAGCACGAATCTGCACGGTCCAAAGCAAACAGGAGCGGGTGAGAGGCTCCCCGGTCCCTCCTGTATGCACCACACAGCCCCTGCCTTCCCAGTCCACTCGGCTGGTCCTCCTCGGCGCCCACCCTGCTCTGTTACCCAGGGCCTTCCCTTCCCCCACATGGGCTCTGAGGCCACCAGGGCCCCAAGAACTTCCCCTGGGCGCCTGGGGCCTGGATTCCAAGACTATTAGCACAGGCTGCTACGTCACCATCTGGAAGGCTCCGTGGAGTCCGTGGCAAGAAGACAGCCTGGGCTGCTGCCACCTCCCCGCTCAGCTCCAGCCTGCCCACCTCACTCGATGGGCCCAGGAGCCAGCGCTGGGCTGCGTCCCTGCCAAGGCCACAGGGCTCTGGAGGAGCTGAGCAGGTGGAGGTCACGGATGAGGCACCCAGGAGGCCTGACTAACAAGTATCTGCAGGCAGAGGGGGCACGTGAAAAAGTGACAGGTAGGGAAGAAGAACAGGTTTCGGCAGAGGCTCCAGAGCCAGGCTGCCTGGGATTAGATCCCAGCTCTGCTACTTACCAGCTGCAAGAGTTTAGGCAACTGACTCAATTTGCTCTTCTGTAAAAGAGACCTGAAGTAGTACCTTCATCTCACAGTGTTGTTACAAGGGTTAGATGAGTTAATCCTCGAAAAGCATTCAGAACAGAGCCTGAATCCTAGCAAGTGGCAAAGAAAGAGCTCACGTTAAGATTTAAATGCAAACCGTGGGGAATTCGAAAGAAGGAACCAAGACCCCGTTGTCGCTCAAGGACTGGTGTCAGGGGTCAGCAGGGAAGCAGAGAGGTCTTAGGTCTCTGGAGTCTCAGGGAGGGAGGGAGAGACTGACTTTTGGTGTCACTGTCATTTAGCCTTGACTCTGGAAGGTCTCTGTTGAAAACTTGTGGGTCTGGTTCCGTGCCTGGCACAGGCAGGGGCCAGGGGCAGGCTGAGGTAGAGAACACAGGACAGCACGAGGCCCCTCCAGGAGCCATAAAGTGGCTAGGAGTGCAGCCCCACACGGTGAGTGTCACGGCACGAGAGTGCCTGGGCCAAGTGACCTGGACATGCCTGTGCCATGGACATGGCAGCGGCTGACGCAGTGCTTGCTGAAGGAACACAGTCATCCAGGGATGAGACTGAGTAGTCAGGGTAGAAGTCTTAGAGAAGAAGAGAGTTGAATTGAACTTCACGTAAAATCTGGAGTCGGGGGTGGGGGAGAGGCAATCTAGTGGGAGGGACAGTGTGAGTAGAGACACGCGGCTCCACCTACTACTACTCAGGCCGCTTCATGGTGGAGATTTTTCCAGACGAAAATGAGGCACTCACCACAAAGATACTGTCCTCTGTCTGCCCCTTGGAAAGCAGAGCACAGAGGCCTGAGCCTGTGGCCAGACACCTAATCAGAAAGTGGCTCAGGATGGATAGAAGGTGCAAGAAGGTCAAGTCTAACGACACAACTGTAAGTGATGGGAATGTTGGGAGAGAGACGGCTGTGAGGACATTCGAAGACGATGCAACAACCAGGGAGGTGTGACCCTCCGGGAATCAAGTCAGGAGGGCTACGGTCACATAAGTGGAACTATGAAATAGAGCTAAGGGGTCTACGGCCATACCAGCCTGAACGCGCCCAATCTCGTCTGAAATAGAGCTAAAGGGAATAAAAAGGGCATTTTCCCTCCTACTGTTCCAGGCAACAGAAGAGTAAGAAAGAGATACGCCTTTCCCTCCTGAGGAGGAAGCGGCAACGCCCACCACGCGAGGCAGACTGAGGGAGGAAGGGTCAGCTGGGCTCCTGTGTGTGGCTCAGTGTGTGCTCTCGGAAAGAAGGTGTCAGCTGGATGTGCTGACCGGTGGGGGGCAGGGTGGAGACCCAAGGCAGAGGCGGAGACACCACCGACAGCCTGCCTGGATGTGCTCTCACCAGCTGGACAGGGAAAAAGGTCCTGAGAGCACGTGACAAAACAGCCTGCCAGTCACCATTCACCGATCTTGGAATACATGGGGATGGGGGTAAGGCCATAGGACACAAAATGGGCAAAGGTCCCAACTTTTAAAGAAGAGAGTGAGCTCCAGAGTAGAGCCCAGCGGCCTCAAAGCTGGTCGTGGTCACGTAAACCGGGCATCTCAGGAGGGATGCTCAGAGAACCGGGAAATGTTCTGCATGCTGGACAGACAGAAGGATGCAACGGGAAGGAAGGGGGCCAGCCCACCCCGGATTCTGACAAAGAGCGAACTGCCAGCCTGGTGGGCCCAGATTTGTCAGAGCCAAGACCTCTGGGCCCTGGGGTCTCTCATGATCCCTCAGGACCTGGGGGCTACAGGGCTGCACCAATAGATTCACAGCTGACGGCCGACACATCCAGAGAGGGTGTGATGACTCGCTGGCTACAACCTAAAGGGCTGGTTCCAATGGGATCCTGTCCTGTTGGATGTTTTAATCAGTCCATGATGAAGACAGAGAGACACTGGGCTGGTGGCACTGTCTCATTTAGCAAAGCTGTGCCAGAATTAGGAGCCAAAAAAAACAGTCCAAACAGATGGTAATGGCAGATCAAATATGACAAGATGCAAAGTCTTAAATGAAGAGACCAAAGGACACGGCTCAGTACAGGGATCTTATAATTCACTGTCCAAACTTTCTGGAGTGAATGGAAGGGAACTATTAACACTTATAACAAAATCTTGGGCACAAGCTGGGAGTGTCTAGGGCAGTCTTGGTTGTGTGGGTCGCCCAGTTTGCAGCAAGGATGAGAAAGAAGTTCTGGGGACTGTAAGCTCAGCAGGTCTTGGGGGAGAAGTCTGCCGCCACGTCTGTGAAATCTTAGGCTGCACTGGGAAACACCAGGAGTGAGTGACTTACCCAAGATGCTTGGCTAAGAAGGGGCAGTAGCTAAAAAAAAATATATATAGAAAAAAAAAAAATTAGCCAGGCATGGTGGCACATGCCTGTAGTCCCAGCTACTTGGGAGGCTGAGACAGTAGGATTGCCTGAGTCCAGGAGTTTGAGGTTGCTGTGAGCTAGGCTGATGCCACGGCACTCGCTCCAGGCAAGAAAGTGAGACTCTGTCTCAAAAAAAAAAAAAAAAAAAAAAAAAAGAAGGGGCAGTGTCAGGATTAGCGCTCAGGTCTGATACCCAGGACAGCATTCATTCAGCTACGCTTAAAAACCACTCCAGCTGTTCACTGCTTTGCAGAAAGAGAACAGCGCCGCTCGCCCTTTCTATTAGTTCTCCAAATTTCCATCTGACAAATGAGTCAAGAAGGCCAATCCTGCTTCTCCTACATTCCATAGGTGTCTACCAATCAATCCCAAGTCCCAGGAGAGTCAAGGGGCATGGATTCTACACTCCTCTTGCATCTTCCCCTTGGACAAGTGGTTTTCAGGCCCACCTCCAAGTTACCTCTCCTCTGAGCCCATGTGGCAGGGCAACGCAGGGACACCCGAGCTGAAAGAGCTTCTGGCTTAAGATCTTACCCAAGGGCTCTGCCAGGCAAGAGTGACTTTAGGTCAGCAGTATTCAAACCTCAGGTGTTTCCATACCTCGTATGGCTTTTGCCATATCCTTGGGCCACGGACACTGTGGACCACACAATATATACACAATGCTCCTCAACTTACAATGAGGTCGTGTCCTGGTAAACCCACTGGAAGTCAAAAATATCCTAAGTCATAAATGCAATCAATACCCCAATTAACCCATCATAAAGCTGAAAAATTGTAAGTTGAGCCATCATATGTCAGGAGACTATCTGTACATTTAAAGCAATTCACCTTTTTTTTTTTTAACTTCAAGAAAGTAATTTGCTAAGGAAACTTCAGGTGGCCACCATGAATAAACAAGTGGGACCACTGGCTCTGACCATAAAAGCACACATAATGAGAACAAGCACCGAAGCAAATTCAAGCTGTGCTACAAATGAAGAGACTGAGCCCGTAGCCTGCTCCCTCTTTGCTACGAAAGAGATTTATGAGAGAGGAGATAAAGACTGAAAGATCAAACATCAAACTGAGATAAATCAGACAGCTTCGAAGAGAAATGAAACTTTAATATTGTCTCTCTACCACCTATGATGGTTCCATGTATTATGATGTTGGGTGGACTACAGTTTCAGGAAGCAAACATTAGACTGGAAAGATACCTGGTCTTCAAAACAGCTGATGAATGAGGCTGAACTGCTCTCACTGGTGAGATGGGATATGAAATCGTATGTTATGTTCTACCAGGGCTGTGGTGAGAAAAAAAGAAAAGAATAGAAAGCACCCAGCAATGCGCCTGGTGCCTTATATATGCATTTGCAGTCTGGAGAAGAGAGCTTTGGAAGCCCCTCTAGTTGGTAGCGGTCATTTGAAATATAAAGGGTTATCCTCATTCTTTTAAACAGCTTACTCCAATGTCTAAGAAGTATCTGTGTACGAGTTTGTATATTTTTTCCCTGTTCTCTCTTTGCTAAAAATGGAAGCTTCTTGGCCCCAGAATTGAGTTAGTTTCCACTAAGAGCCGTAGGCTGACAACCATCCCCTCCCTCCCAGCTGAATTCAGCCCCTCTTCAATTGGGCAAAAATAAAACGGGGGCAATTTCGACTTTAAAGGCCATCTCCATAAACAAAACAAACCCACTCCACAATTTGTCTAGGGCATTCCTCCCTCCAAACCCTCCTTATTTAATTTCTGGGGAATTTTAAATAGAGGGCTTGCAAAAATCCTGTACCGTCTGACGTCAACAGCTCTCTGACGACGTGGATTCTTCTACGCGGTGTGGGAAGCAGCCACCGCGAACACGGATGCTTTTCCAGGCTCCTTTCCCAGTTGGGATTTGGGAGCCACTGGTATCACCCTAGGAGACTGCGGGAGATGGAGGGTGCCCAAAAGAGTGTCCTACTTGGGGCTCTTTAACTCTGCATTCCCCAAACTCTCGGGCATTGTGGAACACCAGGCAACCAGTTAATCCATCTGAGTAATACCTGTAAGAGTGTTTTCTTAGTGTGTTTATTTGAACTGACTTTATTTATTTATTTATTTATTTTTTTGAGACAGAGTCTCACTGTGTCGCCCAGGCTAGAGTGCCGTGGCGTCAGCCTAGCTCACAGCAACCTCAAACTCCTGGGCTCAAGCAATCCTTCTGCCTCAG